>JAODAL010041859.1:0-35441 GCA_025379985.1 Phyllomedusa bahiana
CCCGGGAACCAAACCCTCATGGCTGTGGTTAACAGTAGTGCCCCCCTGAAAGGGAAAACACAGGAGTTTCCTCAGTGGTGGTGGTTCAGTAGTGCTCCCCCCGCAGGAATCAAGGATCTCCTCAGTGGCGTGGGATCAGTATGCTCCCCCTGCAGGAATCACAAATCTCCTCGTGGGTGGTGGTATCATGTGCTTCCCCCCCGCAGGAATCACAGGAGGGTTTCCCCGTGGCGATGGGGATCAGTATGCCCCCCTGCAGGGAAACACAAAAGGGGGTCTCCTCGTGGGGTTTATCGTGTGCCCCCCTTTCAGGAAACCCAGGAGTCCTCCTCAGGGTGGGGAAACAGTATGTCCCCCTGCCCGGAATCACAGGATCCCCCATGGCTGGTGGGTATCAATGCTCCCCCCTTGCAGGAATCACAGGGATTCCCCCCTTTTGGGCTTTTTTCATAAATGTTTTCCCCGCAAGAAACACAGAGGTCTCCCCAGTGGCTGTGGTATTTAGTTTTGTGCCCCCCCCCTGCAGGAAAACACAGGGGTCTCCTCTGGGCTGGGGATCAGTAGTGCTCCCCCCTGCAGGAACGGTCGGGCCCCTTTCCCCGGGGGGTTTTGGTTCATAGTGCCCCCTGGAGGGAAACACAGGGGTCTTCCCTCAGTGCTGGTGGGATCGTAGTGCCCCCCCCCTGAGGAATCCCAAAGGGTCTCCTCAGTGGCTGTGGGATCATATGCCCCCCTGCAGGGAACACAAAGGAGCTCCCCCCAGTGGGGTTAAGTAGTGCTCCCCCCTGCAGGGAAACCCCGAGTCACCTCAGTTGCTGGTGGTACAGTAGGCTCCCCCCGGGAAAGGGAAATTCACGGAGTCTCCTCAGTGGCTGGTGGTATCAGTAGTGCTCCCCCCCCTGCAGGAAACACAGGGGCTCTCAGGTGGGGTGGTATCAGTAAATGCTCCCCTGCAGGAATCACAAGAGTCTCCTCAGGGGGCTCAGTTCGTACCTCCCCCTGCAGGAATCACAGGAGTCTCCTCAGTGGTATCAGTAGTGCTCCCCCTGCAGGGATCACAGGAGTCTCCTCAGTGGCTGGTGGTATCAGTAGTGCTCCCCCCTGCAGGAATCACAGGAGTCTCCTCAGTGGTATCAGTAGTGCTCCCCCTGCAGGAATCACAGGAGTCTCCTCAGTGGTATCAGTAGTGCTCCCCCTGCAGGAATCACAGGAGTCTCCTCAGTGGCTGGTGGTATCAGCGGTGCATCCCTTGCAGGAATCACAGGAGTCTCCTCAGTGGCTGGTGTATCAGTAGTGCTCCCCCTGCAGGAAATCACAGGAGTCTCCCTCATGGCTGGTGGTATCCCGTTAGTGCTCCCCCTGCAGGAAATACAGGAGTCTCCTCAGGGGGCTGGTGGGTATCAGTAGTGCTTCCCCTGCAGGAACCACAGGAGTCTCCTCAGTGGTATCAGTAGTGCTCCCCCTGCAGGAATCACAGGAGTCTCCTCAGTGGCTGGTGGTATCAGTAGTGCTCCCCCTGCAGGAATCACAGGAGTCTCCTCAGTGGCTGATGGTATCAGTGTGCTTTTTCCCCCCGCAGGGAATCACAGGAGTCCCCCTCAGTGGCTGGTGGTATCAGTAGTGCTCCCCCTGCAGGGAATCACAGGAGTCTCCTTTAGTGGGTGTGGTATCAGTAGTGCTCCCCCCCTGCAGATCAACACCGGAGTCCTCTGTGGCCGGTGGTATCAGTAGTGCTCCCCCTGCAGGAATCACAGGAGTCTCCTCAGTGGCTGATGGTATCAGTAGTGCTCCCCCTGCAGGAATCACAGGAGTCTCCTCAGTGGCTGGTGGTATCAGTAGTGCTCCCCCTGCAGGAATCACAGGAGTCTCCTCGGTGGCTGGTGGTATCAGTAGTGCTCCCCCTGCAGGAATCACAGGAGTCTCCTCAGTGGTATCAGTAGTGCTCCCCCTGCAGGAATCACAGGAGTCTCCTCAGTGGTATCAGTAGTGCTCCCCCTGCAGGAATCACAGGAGTCTCCTCAGTGGCTGGTGGTATCAGTAGTGCTCCCCCTGCAGGAATCACAGGAGTCTCCTCAGTGGCTGGTGGTATCAGTAGTGCTCCCCCTGGGAGGGGAATCACAGGAGTTCCTCAGTGGCTGAGGTCAGTAGTCTCCCCCTGCAGGAACACAGGAGTTCCTCAGTGGCTGTGGATCCAGTAGTGTGCATCTCCCCCCTGCAGGAATCACAGGAGTCTCCTCAGTGGCTGGTGGTATCAGTAGTGCTCCCCCCTGCAGGAATCACAGGGGGTCTCCCCCTGTGGCTGGTGGTATCAGTAGTGCTCCCCCTGCAGGAATCACAGGAGTCTCCTCAGTGGCTGGTGGTATCAGTAGTGCTCCCCCTGCAGGAAACACAGGGAGTCTCCATCCTTTGGTGGGGTAATCAGTAGTGCTCACCATGCAAAGGAAAACTACAGGAGTCTCCTCAGTGGGTTTAAATTTAGTAGTGCTCCCCCTTCAGGAATCACAGGAGTCTCCTCAGTGGCTGGTGGTATCAGTAGTGCTCCCCCTGCAGGAATCACAGGAGTCTCCTCAGTGGTATCAGTAGTGCTCCCCCTGCAGGAATCACAGGAGTCTCCTCAGTGGTATCAGTAGTGCTCCCCCTGCGGAATTTAAGGTTCCCCCTGTGGCTGGTGGATCAGTGTGCCCCCCTCGAAACACAGGATTCTCCCCAGTGGGTGGTGGTTCAGTAGTGCTTTCCCCCTGCAGGAACACAGGGGCTCCCTGGGATTGTGGTTCAGTAGTGCTCCCCCCCGAGGAACACAGGGTCTCCTCTGGCTGTGGTATAGTAGTGCTACCCCTCAGGAACACGGAGTCTCCCATGGTTTTAATAGTAGTGCCCCCCCTCAGGAATCCCCAGGATCTCCCATGCGGGGTTTTTCAGTATGTCCCCCGCGGGAAACACCGGAATCTCCCAGTGGCTGTGGATTTAAAATGTCCCCCTTTTCCCAGGAATCCCCCAAGGAGTCTCCTAGTGGCTGGGTACAGTAGGCTCCCCCCGCGGGAAAACACAAAAATTTTCCCCCAGGGTTGGTATCATAGGCTCCCCCTGCAGGAATCACAGGAGTCCTCCTCAGTTTTCGGGTTTCCCAAGTGCTCCCCTGCAGGAATCACGGGTCTCCTCAGTGGCTGTGGTACTAGATTTTCCCCTCAGGGAACCTTTCCCCCTTTTTGGGGGCCCAATTCCCCCAAACCAGGAGTCCCCGTGGCTGGTGGTCGTATTTACCCCCCCCTGCAGGAATCCCAAAAGTCTCCTCGTGATGTTTCTCCCCCCCCTGAGGAAACACAGGGGTCCCCAATTTCCCGGTTTTGGGACAGTAGTGCACTCCCCCGCAGGAATCACGGAGTTCCTCCCCCTTTGGGGTTTTGGGTATCAGTAGTGTCCCCCCGAGGAAACCAGGATTTTTCAGAGGGGGATGGTAAGTATGCTCCCCCCTGCAGGAATCAAAAGGAGTCTCCTCATGGCTGGGTATCAAGTGCTTATCAACACGGACTCTCCTCCAGTGCTGGTCGTGTATCAGTATCACCCCCTGCGAGGACATCAGCAGGAGTCTCTCATCGGCTGAATGGTATCTAGTAGTGCTCCCCCTGCAGAATCACGAGGAGATAATCTCCTCAGTTGGCTGATGGTATCAGTAGTGCTCCCCCTGCAGGAATCACAGGAGTCTGCCCTTAGGTGTGTATCAGATAGTGGCTCTAACCCCCCTGCAGGGAATCACTATCAGGAGTCTCCCCCTCAGTGGCAGGTTGGTATCAGATAGTGCTCCCACTGCAGGAAATCACTAGGGAGTCTCCTCGTGTTGCTGGTATGGTATCATTAGTGCTCCCCACCGTTGCAGGAAATCACAGGAGTCTCCTCGGTTAGGCTGACTGTACATCTACAGTAAATGCTGCCCCCCCCTTAGCAAGGAATCAGCAGGCAGTCTCCTCAGTGCTGATGTCAACCTAAAGGGTTTAAAATAAAAACAAAAAAAGTGCTGCCCTCCTGGCAGGAATCACAGGAGTCCCTCCTCCTGGCTGATGGTAATCAGTGTGCCCCCCTGCAGGAACCACAGGAGCTCTCCTCAGTGGACTGAATCGGTATCACGTAGGCTGCCCCCCTGCAAGGAATTCACAGGAGGGCTCCATCAGTGCGGTGACGGTATCGGTATTGCTGCTCCCCCGTGCGCCAGGGAATCACACAGGAGTCTCCCTCACAGTGGCTGATGGTATCAGTAGTTGCTCCCCCTTGCCTGAGAATCGAAAGGAGTCCCGTCGAGATGGCTGATGGTATCAGTTATGTGCTCGCCCCTGCGGAAACACAGGGATCGTTCCCTCCTCATTGGCTGGTGGTATCTCAGTAGTGGCTCCCCCTGCAGGAAATCGACAGGAGTCTACCTCATTGGATCCACTTTGGTATCAGTAGTGCTCCCCCGCAGGAATCTACAGGAGTCCTCCCATTCATGCGGCAAGGTGGTATCAGTAGTGCTCCCCCTGCAGGAATCACAAGAGTCATCCTACAAGTGGCTGGTGTATCACATGTAGTGCTCCCCCCTGCAGGAATGACCACCAGGAGTCTCCCTCAGTGGCTTGATGGGTATCCAGTAGTGCTCATCCCCCTGCAGGAATACCAAGAGAGTCACCTCAGTGGATATCGATTATTGCTCTCCCCCAGCAGGAATCAACAGGAGTCTCCTCATTGTGCCATGTACGAGTAGTGCTCCCCCCTGCAGGAATCAACTAGGAAGTCCTCCTCATGATGGCCTGATGATATCAGTCAGTGCTATCCCCCTGCAGACACACCGGAAGTCTCCTCAGTGGCTGATTGGTATCTAGATGCTGCCCCTCCCCTGGCAGGAACAATCACAGAGTCTTCTCAATGAGGCTGGTTGGATATCGAGTATGCTCCCCCTGCAGGGATCACAGGGGTCTCCTCAGTGGCTGAATGGTATCAGAAGTGCACCCCACTGACTAGGAATCACAGGAGGTCTCCTCAGACTGGCTGGCGTATCAGTTCAGTTGCAGTTGCCCCCTGCAGTGAAGCACAGGAGTCTCACTCAGTATGGCATGATGGTTCATCAGTAGTGCTCAACCCCCTGTGCAGAGTATCAAACAGGAGTCTCATCAAAGTGCGCTGATGGTATCAGTAATGACACACCCGCCTTGTGCATGGGATTACTCACACAGGAAGTCTCCTCAGTGGACTGAGAGGTACCTCATCTAACTACTAGTATGGCCATCCCGGAAACCTACTGCAGGAAGACCAAACACGACACTGTCCTCTCACCGGTCAAGTGGCTGCGGGTGGTCATTCAGTACTGCTAACACCGACCCCTGCATGTGACTATTCACATATGACTCTCTCCTCTAGTGGCTGAGTGTATCTCTCCAGTGAGACCGTGCTCCCCCTGCAGCAGAATCTACAATCTTCTCTCGCAACATACAACAAACGGAGATGAGGATGAAACAGAGAGAGATTAGTTCGAAATCCAGAGCAGGGGGACACTACTGATAGGGGACATCAGATCACTGAGGAGAGCTCCCTCATCTGATTCTTGCAGGGGGAGCTACTAAAACTGAGAATGGACCACAGTTTTCCACTGAGGAACAGACTGCCTGTGATTCCCTGCGAAAGGCAAAGTGGGAGGCATACAACTGATACCTATCAGACAACCTTGAGGAGACTCCTGATGGGATTCCTGCAGGGGGAGAATCTCTCTACTTTGTGATATACCGATCTCATGAGTCAGCAGCTGAAGGAGACTCCTAAGATTCCTGCAGGATGGGGATCTCACTACTGATTCTACCATACTCTTCAGCCCTTAGCCTGAGGAGACTCCTGTCTTTTTAGAATTCCGCAGGGGTGGAGCACTACTGATACCACCGAGCCCTAGCAGAGGATACTCCTGTGGATTCCCCTCCCTGCGAGGGGAGCACATAACTAATATACCACCATCCTCGACCAGCGAGGGTGACCCCTGTTGCTTTCCGACTGACAAAGGGGGAGCAGCTTAGTTCGATAAGAACCACCAGCCACTGAGGTACAGACTTCTCTGTGAGTCCCTGCGAAGTGAGGGAGCAACTACTACTAACAACATCCAGCATGTCAGCCCGACTGGGAGAGACTCCTGCGATTCCTGCAGGGGTGACACTACTGATACCAAATACAGCTCACTGGAAGGATGATTCTCTGATGATATTCCTTAGATCAAGGAGGGAATCACACTACTGAGATCAACCATATCATCCACTAGAGGAACAGACTCCCTGTGATTCCTGCAGGTGGGAGCACTACCTCGATAACACGACTCGAGGGAGACGTGCCAGTGGATTACCTGTAGCAGGGATCACTACTGAATACCGATATCTAGCCACTATGAGGGAGTGACATCTCCAGTGATTTTCCTGCACAGAGGGGAGCTACTATCATGGAGAATAACCATTAACCAAGCCACAACTGAGAGAAGATACCGTCCTGTGATTTCCTTTGGTCGATGAGGTAGGGAGGCAACTATACCTGCTATAAATCCAGACACGTATCCACTGAGGAGACTCCTGTGATTTCACCTGCAGGGAGAGCACTACGATACCACACACCCACATCGAGGAGACTCCTGAGTGATTCCTCGCTGAGTAGGGGAGCAACTACTGATACCAACCAGCCACTGAGGAGACTCCTCTGTGTTCCTGGCAGGGACATGCACTAACATGATACCATCAGCCCACTGAGGAAAACTCCTGTCGATTCCTGCAAGGGGCGAGCACTACTGATACCATTCCATGCAACTGAGGAGACCTTCCTGCTTCATTCCTGCAGAGGGGAGCGAGCACTACTGATACACAATCACCCACTGAGGACCTCCTGTGATTCCTGTCAGGGGGATGAGCACAACTGGATACCATCACCACAGCAGGAAACTCCTGTGGATTCTTCCATTGCAGGGGTAGCACTAACTTTGATACCAACAGTCCACTCAGAGGAGACTCCTGTGCAATTCCTTCTGGGGTGATGAAACTACTGATACCACATACAGCCCACTTGAGGAGACTCCTGTGATTCCGCTGCAGGGGGACGCCCTCACATGATCCACTCAGCCATACCGAGGAGACTTCCTTGATGATCCTGACAGGGGGAGCACTAACTATACCGACCACCCACCGAGGAGACATCAGAAGATTACCCAGCAGGTTGTAGCACTACTGATCCACCAGGCCACTTGAGGAGACAACCCTGTGATTATTTTCCCTGGCAGTGGTAGCATAACTGAACATACCAACTTGGAGGAATGACACTTCCAGTGATTCTCCTGCCCGGGGAGAGAATCTACTGATTACCATCCGCCCACGAGGAGGACTCCTGTGAATTCCTGCAGGGGATCACTACTGAATAACATCACTCCACTGAGGAGACTCCTGTGATGGTGCCTGCAGGTGGAGCACTACTGATAACCACCAGCCACAGAGGAGAGTCCTGTGATTTGCCTTGCAGGGGGTACACCTACCTGACTACACCATCATCCACTGAGGATACTACTTGTGATATCCTGCGGGGTTCGGAGCCATACTGATACCCATACAGTCCACTATTAAGGAGACTCCTGTGATTCCAGCAGGGGGAGACAACTACTGAATACCCAACCAGCCCACAAGAGGAGACACCTGTGACATTCCTGAGGAGGGGACTACACAACTGATACATCCGCCACCTGACAGGAGACTCCGGTGGATTCCTAGCAGGGGGAGCACTACTGAAACCGACCCCAGCCACAGAGGAGACTCTGTCGAATTCTTCAGTGGGAGCACTACTGAATACCACAGCCACTGAGGAGACTCCTGTGGATTATTCCTGCAGTGGGAGCACTACTGATACACCACTGATGATACTCCCTGTGATTCCATGCAGGGGGAGCCACTACTGACAATACCATCACCCACTGAGTGAACACCTGTGATTACCTACATGGGCAGTGCACCTACTGATATTACCCTACCAGCCCACTGTGAGGAGACTACTAGTGAATTCCTGCCAGGGGGCGAGCACTACTGATAACCCACCATCCCTACTGCGGTGTACTATCCTGTGATTCCTGAACTTGGAGCCAACTAACTGGACTAACTAGCCAAGCGCACCAGAGTAGACTCCTGGTGAAATTTCCGTGTCAGGGGGAAGCCACTACAGATACCAACCCTCTCACTGCCCACCCTAGAGTCCATCAGACACACCATGTGATATCCTTGGGGCGGGGGAGCACTACTGAATACCACCATCCACCTGAGAGAAGACATCTTCCTGTAGAGTTAAGCGCTGCACTGAGGGGGAGCAACACTACTGACACCACCGCCCACATAGTAAGTGATACACCCTGGTGATTACGCATCAGGAGGGAGCACTCTACTGATTACCATCAGCCACATGAGGAGAACTGCCAGTGATTCTCTGCGGGGGGAGCACTACTGATACTTACACAGCGGCACACGCAGCACTGACTTCCTGTGTATTCCTTCAGGGGGAGCACTACTGCATTACTCTATCAGCTCATCTGAGTGAGAACTCTCCTGTTGATTACCTAGCAGTGGGTGAAGCCAACTACTGAGTACCACATCAGCCATTCTGAGAACTCCTGTGATTTTCCTTGCAGGGGGAGCACTAACTGATCCACCATCAGCCACTCGGGAAGAATCCAGTAGTATTTCCTGGCGGTAGAGCACTACTGATACCTAAAACCAGCCCAATGAGAGATAAAACTCTGCTGATTCCACAGGGGAAGTCACTCACTTGATTGATCATGCCAATCCTCCCACTGATGAGAACTTCCTGTAGATTCCTGCAGGGGGAGCACTCGATTACTGTATAGGACCATCATGCCACTAGGATGACTCGCATGCTGATTCCTGCCAGGGGGGAGGCACACTGAGTACCATCAGCCACTACTGATGATAGAACTCCTGTATTCCCTGCGGTGGAGCACTACTGAGATAACACCCATCAGCCACTGAGGAACTCCTGTTGATTCCTGCAGGGGGAGCACTACTGAGATACCACTGAGGGAGAGCCTTTCTGTCGCGATTCCCTGCAGGGGAGCACTAATGATACACACACAGAACACCGAGTTAGACTCCTGTGACATTTCCCAGCCAGGGAGCATCAACTTGTACCCACCATCACTGAGGAGACCTCCTGTGATCCTGCAGGAGAGCCCTACTGATAACCACACGCCCAACTGAACGAGACTGCCTGTGATTCCTGCAGCGGGAAAGCACCTAACACTTGATACCTTTAAGGAAACGTAGTCTTCACCAAGTGCCCCTCCACTGTAGGAGACTCCTGTGATTACTCCGTGCAGGGGGACACACCTGACATACGCATCAGCCACTGAAGGAGACACTCCTGTGATCAACCTGCTCTGGTGAGAGCACTACTGATACCATCCAGCCACTGAGGCGAAGACTTCCTGCTGATCGCCTATGCAGAGTGGAAGAGCACTACTGATACCATAGCCACTGAGATACCATCCAGTGACGTAGCCCCAGTCGCAGGGGGATCAACTACATGATAACCGACTCATGCCAGTTACTAACCAGCCACTAGGGAGACTCCTGTGATATTTCCTGCAGGGCGGAGCACTACTGATACCAATCACCACTGAGGAGGACTTCCTGTGCATTCCTGCAGGGGGACGCACCTACTGACGCCAAGCATCCCACCACCACTGAGGAGCACTCCTGAGATTCCTGCAGGGGAGACTAACTGATACCATCAGCCACTGAAGGAGTACTCCTGTGCCTTCCTGCAAGGAGAGCACTACTGATACCTTACCTAGCCACTGAGGAACTCCTGTGATTCCTGGGGGGAGACACTACTCGATACCACACCTAGCCACTGAGGAGACTCCTGTATTTCCTGCAGGGGGAGATCACTAACATGTCTTACACCCATCAGTCACTAGAGAGTGAGCACCTCCTGTGATATCCTGCAGGGGAGGCACTAACACAATGATACGCTATAGCCACTCAGGCAAGACTCGCTGTGATTCTTAGCGGGGCAGCACTGACTTAATACACCACACCCCACTGACGAGAACATCCTGATGACCATTTCCCTAGCAGGTGGGCATAAGCACTACTCTGATACCATCACCCACCTGAGTCCGAGACTCCTCTCGCTGATATCCTGCAGCTGGTAGAGGACTACTCCACTGAAATTACCACATCGAGCCACTGAGCAGACTCCTGTGATTCCGTGCAGTATGGTAGTGCACTACTGGATACACAACCACGCCACTGAGGAGACTTCCTGTGATTCCTTGCAGGGGAGCACTACTGATACCCCATCACCCACTGAGGAGATCTACCTGTATTCCTGCAGGGTGAGCACTACTGAGATATCACCGAGGAGAACTCCTGTGACCTTGCAGGGGGAGCAACTACTGATCCATCAAGTCCACAGCTACGGTAGACTCCTGTGGTTCCTGCAGGGGGAACACTACTGATACCAGTCAGCCACTGAGGATACTCCCTGGTCCTTCTGACTCGCGAGGATCAACTACAGATGTACCACTCAGCCACTGAGGAGACGACCTGTCACCCTTTTCCGAGGGTGAGAGCACTACTGATAACTCTACTTAACACCACTGAAGCGAGACCTCCTTGATCCTTGCAGGGAGAGACACTACTTGATACCTTTCTCTCTGAGGATGACTCCTGATAGATTCCTGAGCAGGGGGAGCCTACTGATTACGTGGCAGGTAGTCCCTTATAAAACCGACTCCAAGCCCACTCCGAGATGCCGACTAACCTGTGATTCCTAGCCAGGGGGAGCACTACTGATAGACCCCCCACTCCAGCCCTCTGACGGCGACTACTCCTGTGATTCCCCTGCAGGGGAGAGCACTACTGAAATAACCCATCAGACACCTAAAGGAACGCCTGGGAATCATCCTGTCAGGAGAGCACTACTGAACTATACGGGTAGAGCCCACCTAGGGGCCACTGAGAGACTCCCTGGTGATTCTCTCTGCCAAGGGCCAGATACACTACGTAAACAACTGAGGAGACACTTCTGTGATTCCTGTGCAGGGGGTAGCCACTACAGATATCCACCCAGCCACCGAGGAATACTCTGTGATTCCTGCAAGGGGGAGCGCTCGCACTAATCCCGATTATACCCCACCCACGCCACGTGAGGAAGGTACTCCCCCTGTGATTCCCTGCAGCGCAGCGAGTCACGTACTCGATCCTGCCTGAAGGCCGGCCCTGCTACCCCATAATATCACCACAGAGGAGACACCTGTCGATTCCTCAGCGGGAGACACTACTGTATTACCCTGACCGAGCGCACTGAGTGAGATCCTGTGATACCTTGCAGGGGAGCATACTGATGACCATCAGCCACTGAGGATGACTCCTGTGATCCTCCTGCAGGGGGAGCCACTACTGATCCATCAGCCATGATGAAGCTCTTTACGCCATATTGAAAGGCCGTTCTTGCCTATCCCTCCCTTGGTGTTTTCACACACATATAATAGCACCTCTTGACTGTAGCCCCGCCCGAGGCTTCCGAGGCACTGCATAAAATCCCATCCAACTAAAGCACCCATCCAGAGTAAGTCGCTTTTCCTATCAGCAAAAATAGAATAAGGGGGGCGAGCCAATAACCAGGAGGTATCGGGAGCAGCGGCTCACTCCAACAATACCAAATACTCGACCATACAAGTGCTGCCCTCCATATTATAAAGTCTCAAACCAATTCAGGATTTAGATAGATAACTCACACAACCACGAATCCCACCACCGACCCACTACACCCAACCGCAAGGATACTACAACAAGACTCCGTCGAATTTACGCACTTCTATACACCCAAATCTAACCCGTGACTTGCCCGCGCACTCTTCCCTGCAACGTTCCCAAACCCCACTACCAACACAAGTCCCCCTCCCCCCAACAATAAAACCATCAAAATCGTCAACCCACTTCCAGTTAACACAGAATGGAGAAAATCCAACCCCACAATCAATAGGATACAAAAAAACAACCCTCCACGTAGAACCAACACCCCCACCAGAACTTCAATCCCACAAAAGCAAACCACCACCCAGTAACAGAAGAAACCTCCAAACCCCCCAAAACAAACAATGCAACAGCCCACAAAAAGCAAGAACAGAGGACCTACTGAACCACCACAACAACATCAACCCTTACATACCATAGAACCCTAAAATTCCAAAGTGCCAAACAAAATCCAAAACGAGACCAGATACCATGACTCGCCGTAGATATCCCAGCATGGGGAGGCAACTAGACTAGCTGAGCGAACCACCGGAACCTTGCAGCGCACTGAGGAGAACGTCCACAAGTGTGGAGAACTCCTGCAGGGTGACAGGAGCACAACTAGATCTGACACCACGCTTGCGAGCCAGTAACCAACTAGATGGTGAGAACAATCACAGACATGTAGGAATCCTATCTGCAGGGGCAGTACACTACGCATGGTGAGACCTCAAGCACCAGCCACTGAAGTGACAGACTCCCTGTTATTCCTGCAGGGTGAGCACTAACGATAACCAACAGCACACTGAAGATGACTCCTGTGATTCTCCTGCAGGGGGAGCACTACTGATACCATCCAGCCACTGCAGGAGCCCTCCTATGATTCACTGCCAGTGGGTGCAATTCTTACAAGATAACCGAGACCAGCCACCGAGAGAGTATCTCCCTAGATGATTGTCGCCATATGCAGGCGGAGAGTCAACAACTGATAACCATCAGACCACTGAGGTAGACCTCCTGTGATTCTGCTTAAATACAGTAGAAGTAAGGCGTGAGGTGGCAATCGACTACTCGATCTACCACATCACCAGTCCACTTAGAGTAGTACTCACTGTTGAGGATCTTTTCCGCAATGTCTAGGGATCACTAAACTGAAAACATCAGCCACTGAGCTAACCTTCTACCATGTAGAATTCCTGCAAGGACGGAGCACAACTACTGATCATACCCACCACCACAGAGGTAGACCGCCATGGTGATCCCCACAAGGGGAGCGCATAACAATACTCACTGATAAACCTGAGACCTTTAGCCCACAGAGGAGCAACCCCGTGTGATTCCTCGCCAGCGGGGTCTAGCACCTACACCTGATAACCCATCAGCCACACCGAGGCAGACTACTCTGATTCTTTCCCTGGAGGGGAGCACTACACTGATAACACAGCCAGCAGCTCCCACTCGGAGGAGACTCCTGTGATATCTTCCTGCAGGGGGAACGCTACGTACTGATTACCATCAGCCACTGCAGTGAGACGTCCCCGTGATTTCCTTGCCCATTGGTAGAGGCACGTCACATGCATCGTGACCCACCTAGCACACGAGCGAGACATCTTCTGTGAATTTCGCTGCAACAAGGGGGAGTCACTACTGGATACCTCATTCAGTCCAGGTTGAGGAGAACTCACTGGTGATTCTGCCCTGCAGGGGGATTCAGTCTGACTGATACCAACTCGAGAACAGACTGGCCTGGTGATTCCGAGCGCCAGGGGATAGAGCACTACACTGATACCACCCAATCTCTACACCCATCAGAGGAACACCCCCTCCTGTGATTACCCCTGACAGGGAGAGCACTGTAACGGATACCGAGGAGCCTAGCCACTGAGTAGAAGTTACTCTCCTGTGATACCCTGGCAGTCTGAGCACTAGCTGAAATTCCATCAGCCACTTAGCGAGACTCCTGTGATTACACTGAGCGAGGGGATCACTAACTGACTACCTTGAACCCAGCCACTGAGGAGATCTCCTTGTAGATTTCCATGCAGGGGGAGCGGCGCTACTACGTACTCTCATGGCACCGGAGCCACATTTTATCATAGAGATAGGCGCACCTCTTCTGAGAATCTTGCCTATCGTGTCAACGGAAGGAGCACTTACTGATCACCTACAAGTCAGTCCTAATGAGCGGGTGAGGGATGACTCCCGTGGCTTCTTCTCTGCAGGGGGAGCACTACTGATAGGATTATAGTAGCGTATGCAAGGGGCTTTCTACACGAGGGACTAGAAACTACACTTAATCTACCCTGATCTCCGTCTGGGGTCTGCACACAACTAGATACTCACCTTATCTTAACGTGAGGCAGACTCCTATGTGACTCCTGCGCGGGGGAGCAACTACTCGATTACCTACTGAGGTAGATACTTCCCACAGAGATCCTCAGGGGTGGTGGAGCACTCATGGCATAACCATCCAGCCTCTGAGGAGCTCCTGTGATATCCTGCTGGGGGAGCCACCTACTGTTTAACTCGACCAGTCTCACTGAAGACTCCATGTGATTCCTTGCAGGGGGAGCACTACTCGTATAAACCATCAGGCCACTTGAGGGGAATTCCTGTGATCTGCAGGGGGGAGGACAAACCTTGCTGATTACCATCAGTCCACTGAGGAGACTCCTGTGATTTCCTGCAGGGGAGCCTACTGATACCACTTGAGGCGAGACGTCCTGTGATTCCTCCAGGGGGAGCACTATCTGATAATTACTCAACTGCAAGGAGACCCTGTGATTTCCCCCAGAGGGGAGCACATACACTGATACCACTTATGCGAAGTGATAAACATTCCTGTGATTCCTGCAGGAGGATCACTACTGATACCATCAGCACACCTAGAGTGAGATCTCCTGGAGATTCCTGCAGGGGGAGCACTACAGAGAGCCTATCAGCCCACTGAGGAGACTCCTGTCATTCCTAGCAGGGGAGGCACACTACTGATAACCTCACTGGAGGAGACATTCCTGTGAAATCCATGCAGGGGGAGCACTAGCTGATAACCACCAGCCACTGAGAAGAGAACCCTGTGATTGATCCTGCAGGGGGAGTCTACTGCTGAGATACCATCAGCCAACACTGAGGAGCGACTCCTGTGATCTTCCTGCAGGGGAGCACTACTGATAAGCCAACTGAGGAGACTCCTGAGATTCCTGCAAGGGGGACACTATCTGATACCACCAGCCACTGATGAAACTCCTGTGATTCTGCACGGTAGAGCATCTACGATACCATCAGCCACTGAGGAGAACTCCTGTGAGTTCTGCAGGGGGATCATCTACGAAACCACTGAGGAGACTCCTGTGATTCCTGTCAAGGGGGAGCACTATCCTGTATATACGCACAACTCAGCATTCTGATGAGACTCCTGTGAAGATAATCCTGCCGGGGGTGCATCTAAACTGATACCATCCAACCACTGAGGAGCTACCTTGATACTCCTTTGGCAGGGGAAGCACTACTGATACCTATCAGCATCCACCGAGGAGACCTTCCTGCACTGATTCTTTCCTGCTGGGGGTAGCACTAGCTGATACCATCAGCCACTGTCAGGACACTCCTTAGTGATTACCTGCAGCAGGGAGCACTACACTTGATACCATCAGTCTCACTGATTTATGAATAAAGACTCCTGCTGAAATAGCCTGCAAAAGGGGGCGCACTTACCTATTCCACTGCCAGCCGGTGAGAGAAGACCTCCTGGTGATTCCTGCAGGGGGAGCCACATACGATACAACAGCCACTAGGAGACTCCTTGTAATTCCTGCAAGGGGGAGCACGTACGTGATACCATCTGACCACGCCACAGCTATGAGTCACAGCCACCTGAGATGGGAGAGACATTGCCTGGCAGGGGGGAAGTCACCTTACTGAAAACCACCTGAAGCCGACTTAGGGGAGAACTCCTGTAAATTTCGCTTTTGGCAGGTAGGAAGACTACTGATACCCATCCAGCACCCTGAGAGACTCCTTATTGATTCCCTGCAGGGGGAGCACTACCAGACACACATCCCCTCAGTCACACTTGGAGGATACTCCTTGTGATTCTACACGCTGTGTCAGGGAGAGCTTACTCACTAGTACCATCCAACGCCGATCAGTTTTATGGAGTACTCCAGTGATTCCTCATTCCTCAGTCTACGCATAAAGGGGGAAGCAACTATCTGAATAACCAACCACTAGCTCTGAGCATCAGGTCACTCCTGTGACATATTCTCCTGCAGGAGGGGAAGCACAACTGATACACCAAACCCCGACGGAGAACTCCTGTGGATTCGACTGCGATCGGCGGGGAAGCAACATAACTACTCTAGAGTCGATCCATTCAGCGCACTGGAGGAAACTTATAGTTGATTCCCTGCAGGGGGACACCCTACTGATACCAGTAGCCCCACCAGCCTCTGAGTAGACTCCCTGTGGTTTTCCTGCAGGGGTGGAGAGCACTACTGCATAATCCCAGAAAAAAACACATAAAGGGACCACCCTAGCCACTGAGCGAGACCTCCCTCGTGAATTCTCTTGCAGGAGGCGAGCACTACATGATAACCCAATCAGCCACTGAGAGGATCCCGGATGAGTCCTGTTTTTGAAAGGACCACATATGTCATACTGCGCAGGGTGCCGACGCACACTAGAGGTGAACGCCCAAACATTACCCAGCCACGGAGGAGACCCTGTGATTCCTAGCAGAGGGAGCACTACTGATACCATCTGCCCCTGAGGAGACTCCTGTGCTCCCTGCAGGGGGAGCACTACTGAAACCATAAGCCACTGAGGTGACTTCCTGGATTCCCTGCAGGGGGAGCACTACCTATGACATACCACTCAGCCACTGCGGAGACCCTGCATGCTTCACTGCACTGGGGGAGCACTACTGACTTACCATCAGCCACTGATGTAGACTCCCTGTGAATCCTGTAGGCAGCGGGTGCGAGAACTACTGATAACCATACCGAGCCACTTGAGTGAGACATCCTAGTGATCTCCGCAGGGGGGAGCACTTACATGATACCTACCAGCCACTGAGGAGACTCCTGTGATTCTGCAGGGGGAGCACTACTGATCCATCAGCCACTGAGGATACTCCATCTTGATTCCTGCAGGGGGAGCACCTACATGTATATAACCATCAGCCCTGAGGAGACACTCCTGATGACTTCCTGCAGGGGGGAGCCAAGACTGATTTTCACACCATACCCTACATGCCACTCGAAGGACAACTCCAAGGTGATTTTACTACAAATCTCGAGCTGCGAAGCTGGGTCTAAGCCACCCATCTTTACCTGGATGACTTGATCCCATACATGCTATTTCAACGCAAGAATTTTAATATCTATTATTGGATTACAGGCTTGGAGCTACTTGTAATTGGGAGCATGACACTTCCATTCGATTCCCTGACCAGGGTCAGCATCCCTAAATGACCCTTCAATTGATTCTTACTCATCATCCACTTCTGAGGTATGACTCCTGCGTCTCTATTTCCTGCGTGGTAGAGGTTCTTATCGGTAGCCAAACCTGAGCACTTATCCATTTAGCCAATTGCCGCTGATGTCTTTTTTACAGCCGATCTGAGAGGGCGGTCAATCTCCTCTTGTGCCTCTTTTATTCCTTTATTTTGCCTAGGGGCGAGATACTACTACTACTGAATCACCCCAGCCATGACCCACACTCTCAGTTAATCGTCTATTTGTGTAGAGAGTGAAAGAGGAAGTTATGTACGCCTTACCACTGTGATTCCCTGCAGGGAGTGTGAGCAACTGAACTTTATAAGCCTATTCTTACTGCATATTAAACCGATCCACTGTAGATCGGATCACAACCCCTTGTGATTCTGACTCTCCCATGATCTAGGGCGGGGAGAACCTCTACGACACACCACCTACCACAGAGGAGACTCACCTGTGATTCCTTGCCGGGGTGACTTCACTCCCGATGCCCATTACAGCCAACAAACAGAGAACTCTCCCTATATCCATTTCTCCTGGCAGTGGGGACGCACACTTGAATCACCATCATCCACTGAGGTAGACTCCTTGTGTTCCTGCAGGGAGCACCTACTGATAACCATCACCACAACCCCTGAGGGACTCTCTCTGTGACGTTTACATCTGCGAAGGGGAGTGTAGCAACACAAGCAGGAACCCATCAACCACTGTCGAGCTCCTGTGACTCTACCTTGCAGGGGGAGCACTACTGACATACCATCCAGCCATCAGAGGAGACCCTCCTTGGTGTCCCGGACAGGGGAGAGACGCACTACGGCGATACCACGACCAGCCACTTGGAGGAGACTCCTCTGTTAATTTCCCTGTCAGGGTGGAGCACTACGATTAACCCCGCCCCACCCCCGAGGAGACTACTCTGTGATTTCCTGCAGGGGGGAGTCACTACTACAATAACCACTGCCAGCCACTGAGAGAGACACACCTGTCTGATTCCTGCAGGGGGAGCACCTACTGATCACACATCAGCGCACTGATGAGCACTCTCTGTTAGTTCTCTTCAGGGGGAGCACTACTGACTAACCATCAGCCACTGAGGAACTCCTGTGATTCCTGCAGGGGGAGCAATACACCTGACACCACCAGCCACTGGAGGAACTCCTGTGATTCTCGCAGGAGGAAGCACTACTGATAACCACTCAGACCACCGAGGAGACCCTGTGATTCCTTGCAGGGGGAGCACATACTGATACACCACCAGCCCACTTGAAGGAAGACCTCTCCTTTGATCTCCCCTACCAGGGGTGATGCACTACCTGATACCACCAAAGCCACTGAGAGAGAGACTCCTGTGATTCTGCAGGGGGAGCACTAACTGATACAACGAAGCCACTGATGATGACTCCTGTGATTCCTGCAGTGGGATGCACTACTGATAACCCCAATCACAGCCACTGAGGAACTCACATGTGATTCCCTTAGCATGGGGGCACGCACTACTTGAATTCCTCCAAACTGCAACCAGAGCTCAACTTCCTGTGAATTTCCTGCATTAGAGTGAGGGAGCCCTACTTATTCTATCCACCCCCGCATCCACAGCCACTGAGGTCCTCAGTGGACAACCAGTGATGTCCTACAGGGATGTTGCATGCACTACTGATCAACCACCATACCAACTAGAGGAGACTTACCAGGTGATTCTCAGGTGGGGGAGCACTAATGATTGACGAGGAGTGGTCGAACCACCTAAGCCACTGAAGGAGCGCGTACTCCTTCTTATATCCTGCTGAGGCGCTAGGTGCGGAGCACATACTGTATACCAACCAGCCACTGCAGAGACTTCCTTGTGACTTCCTGCAGGTGGGAGCACTACTGATACATCACCCACTGGAGGAGACTACCTGTGATTCCAGCAGGGAGCACTACTGATAATCCATCAGCCACCTGAGGAAGACTCACCTTTAGTGTGTTACTTCACGCGGGGGAGCACTACTTGAATACCATCAGGCCCACCTGTCTTAAGATTTTCACTTCACTGTGATTCCTGCAGGGGGAGCACTATCACCATTCACACAGCCTACTGACAGGAAGACTCCTGTGGAATTCCTCCTGCTGAGGGGAGCACTACTGATACCACCCCAACACCACTGAGAGACTACCTGCATGTGATAGTCCGCCGGGTGGGACAGCAGCTACCTAGATATTGACACTAGTTCACTAAGCTATAATCGAACATAAGACAGCGAGTAGCGCTAATACAATCTCTTCTCTTGTGTTAGATCTCCCTGTCAGGAGTGAGAGTCCCACTTACTTGAGCTACACACGATTATGCACTCATAACTCCCATCCAATCAAGCCTACCCAACCCAACCCCAGGAGACTTCCTGTTGACATTTCCTGCAGGGGGACAAATGCACCTACTGATAACTCCATACCAGCTGAGGCACATCCCTGTGCATTCCTGCAGGGGAGATGATCACTATCCATTGATCTCCCAATCCACCTAGCCGACTGATCGGCGGAGAAGCACTATTCCCCCAGATGTGGGCGCATTTCCACATGTCCTGGCAGGGCGAGCACTACTGATACCCACAGCCACTAGAGTCTTCGAGACTGTCCTGTGATTCCCGGGGGCATGGGGAGCACCTAACTTAGCTATATGCGGATGCAAACCACTGAGTACCAACTCACCTGTGATATTCCCGGTGGCCACTAGTGGAGGTGAAAGTCACTCAAACTGCGATAAAAACCCAATATATCAGACCAACTACGACAGGAGGAGTCGATCCTATGAGTGATTTTGTCCCTATCGCCAGGGGGAGCGCTACTAAGATGGGGAGTATTTTCCCCTTGTCACTCAGTCGCACTGAGCACGCGTGATCCGTTTCCTGTGGCATTCCCCACAAGCGGACGGTTGGCCCTATTTGCAACCCAAACTATCTCCAACATATATAGACCCCCATTTCTCCGCCACTGAGGCTAGCACCACTCGTGGTCAGCCTTTTATTAATTGGAGTTCTCCGTTAGTCCAGGTGCGGAGCACTTACTGATTCACACCGATCAGCTCCACTGAGTAGCCTCTGTGATTCCTGCAGGGGGACACCTACTGCATACTCTCACCTATGTCAAACTGAGAGTGAGACTCTACTCTGTTACAACCCTGCAGGAGGACGCCACTACAGATACCATCCGCCACTGAGGGCAAGAAGCTGCGATTCAAGTTGTAGTGCAACTTGAAGGCCCTCGCAGGCGCAACGTGCAAATACGTACTACGACATTGATACCGACCAGCCACTGAGGAACACCTGTGATTCCTGCAGAGGGAGAGCAACTACTGATACCATCAGCCACTGAGGAGACTCCTTGTCATTCCTTCGCAGATGTGGGAGCACTACTGCTGCGACCCTTACAGCGTATATCTCACCTCTGAGGGAGACCTTCCTCTGATTCTCCTGCAGGGGGTAGCACTACTGAATTTACCATCAGCCACATGCTGACAGACTTCCTCTCGTGATTCCTTGCAAGATGGTTGCACTATCTGAGGACAATCACCACTGAGGAGAAACTATGTGATTCCTGCAGGGGGAGGCACTACTGAACCACCAGCCACTGAGGAGACCGTCCTGTGATTCCATGTATGGGAGCACTGCTCGAATACCCACCACGCCCACCCGAGGAGACTCCTTGATTCCTTGCAGGCGTGGAGCACTACTGATACATCAGCCTCCCTGGGAAACTCTTGTGCACTTCCCCTCAGCAGGGGAGCACTACTGATCACCATCAGCCGACTGAGGAGACTCCTGTGATTCCCTGCAGGGGGAGCACTTACTGACTTAAACCGCGATACAAGCCCGACTAGACGAATTTCTTGACTCCCACCTCGCAGGGCGGAGCACGTACTGATACCATCGAGCCACTGAGGATACGACACTCCTGTGATACTTGCATGGGGAGCACTACTGATACCTACCGTGGAGCACTCCTGAGAGACTTCCTGCAGTGTAGCCACTACTGATACCACCAGCCACTGCGAGGAGACTCCTGTGATTTCCTGCACGGGGGAGCACATACTGATACCACAGCCACTGAGGAGACTCCTGTGATTCTGCAGGGCGGACGCAACTACTGATGAACCGACCAGCCACTGAGGAGACTCCTCGTGGGCTTCCCGCCTGCGCGGGGGGTCAGCTCCCACCACTACTTACAATTACTCATCAGGCCACTGAGAGACTATACCTGGATTCACTCGCGCATGGGGGAGCACTAACTGAGAGTTGACACCCATCAGGCCACTGAGGACACATCCTGTGATCTCCTGCAGGGGGAGCACTACTGATACCACCAGGCCACAGGAGACTCCTGTGATTCTTATGCAGGGGGAGGCACTACTGATAGGGCTCATCAGCCACCTGATGTGAGACACTCCTGTGATTCCACTAAGTCAGGGGGAGCACGTACTCTGATCATCCCGACACCAAGCCACCCACGGAGACTCCCTGTGATTCCTGCAGGGGGAGCACTACTGATTACCACCACGCGCGCGCATGAGGAATACTCCTGTGCCCTGGCAGGAAGCACACAAAGCGACCCTTCTATGATAAACGCAACAACAAAACATTTTTGACCATCAGCCGACTGAGTCTGACAGACTCCTGTGATTCCCTGCCAAGGGGAGGAGCACTACTGGCATACCATCAGCCGCCTGAGTAGATCTTTAGCCTGGGATTCCCTGCAGGGAGCAACAACACTGATAGCCATCAGCCACTGAGGAGACTCCTGTATTCCTGCTCTGGGGAGCACGAGCACTGATCATCTAGCCTAGGAGACTCTGCCTTGTGATGTACCTGGCCAGGGGGAGCACTACTGATACCATCAGTCCACTGAAGGAGACACTCCTGTGATTCCTCGCCAGGGAGGAGCCCTACTGCGATACAATCAGATCCATCACTGAGGGAGACTTCCTGTATTCCTGCGCAGGGGAGCACTACTGATACACACGCCACGGAGGACGACTACTGTGGATCCTGGCAAGAGGGAGAACGGCGCCTATACATATACGACTCAGCCACTGAGGAGACTCCTGTGACTACTGCGGGGGGGAATGCACTATCACAGATACCCGAACGATAGAGAGATACTCCATGTGATTCCTGCATGGTGGGAGCACTACGATACCACTGAGGAGACTCCTGTAGATTCCTGCCGGGAGCAGCTTACGATTACTCCCACCAGCCACCTGAGGATGACTCCTGTCTGGTTTCCTCTGAGCGGGGGAGCACTACTGATACCATCAAGCGGCACTGAGGAGACTCATAGTGATTCCCTGCATGGCGGGAGCACTACACTGATACCACCCAGCCACTAGGAGACTATTCCTGTGATTCCTGCAGTGGGGAGCAGCTACTGATACCACTGAGGAGACTCTGTGACTCCCTGCAGGGGGAGACTAACAAACTAGATAACCATCAGCCACGAGGAGACTTCTGTGATTCCTTGCAGTGGCGGGAGGCCCCCACACACTACTGATAACCATACACGCCATGTGAGGAGTACTACCTGTTGATTTCCTGCAGGGAGGGAGCATCTTCACTGATACATCACACAGCCAAGTGAGGAGACTCCGGTGATACTGCAGGTGGCGGACGCACTCTCTGAATAACCGAAGTCAGCCACCTGAGGAGACTCCATGTGACTTCCTCGTCAGGGGGAGCACTACTGATACCACCAGCTCACTGAGAGAGACTCCTGTGACATTCCGCAGGGGAGCACTAACTGCTGATACCATCAGTCTCACGAGTCACAGACACGACCTGTGACTTCCTGAGGTTCGCATACTACTGATAAAACCACCGAGCCACTGACGCGAGGGCGCTCACTCGTCTGATTCCTGCATGGGGGAGCCTATACTGAAACCCATCAGCCACTGAGGGAGACATCCTGTGATTTCCTGCAGGCGAGGAGCACTACTGAACATAACCACCCCAGCCACTGAGGAGACTCCTTGTGATTCTGCAGGGGGAGCACTCACTGACATACCACCGTAAGCCACCCTAGAGAGTTACACTCCTGCTGATATTTCTTAAGGCAGTGGGCCACTAACTGATACAAATACCTAAACGAGACAACCGAGGAGACACTCTTCCTGTGACATTCCCTCTTGTCCACCGGGGGTACACGTACTGGTTAGCATCAACCCAAATAAGAGACACATAGCCCCGGCCCACTGAGGAAGCAGCTGGCTCATCATGTCAACAGTAGCTGTCTTCAGGGGGGAACGCTACTTACTGCAATACATACAGCCCCAACGTATGGGAGGAGTCACTGACAACAACCCTGTGATTCCTCGCAGGGGAGCACTACTGACCTGACCATGTTAGGTGCGAAGAGAGAAGGGGATTATCGCGAGGTTTCTTATTCCAGATGACGAATGCTGCAAGTTCTTACGCCCCTGAAACACCGTAAGCTGAGCGTTTGCGTTCTAACCTAGAGCACATCTATCTAACCCTAGAGGGATTAGAGTCTAGCCACCTGTAATCAGGGTGAGGGCGCAGACCTGATATAATAAAGCAGCGGCGATAGCAAAACTCACAAAAACCAAATGTTATACCGCGTTCATACCCTCAACATGTGATTGCACACCAACAACCCCCATACCTTTGTCTCCCCAGCCTAATTATTTTTTTTCTCTTTTAACCTCTCACCCCCCCACACACCTACCTAACTCAAAACACGACATATGCGACCCCCCTAGACGAGGCAACATCACTCCAAAACTATGTGAAATAGAGACACATCCAATTGAGCCAATAAATGCAAACACACACATTTGTGGGTAAGTATCGGATTGCGCCACTCGCTATCCCCTGAGGGAAGCAAAGACACCTGTGAATACCATTCAGGTGGTTGCCACTACAGAACTACCAAAACAAGCCAACCCCGAAGGAGTAACTTACCTAGATGGATGGATTACCAAGTCAGGGGTGCGCACAACGTTAATTAAACCCCCATCCAACATAGGTCAGACTCCTTGTTGATTTACACGAGCATTGTGAGACGAACTACTGATATATATAACTCATACAGCCTCACTACTGAGAGGGAAGCAACTTCCTGTGAATTCCCTGCAGTGGTGGAGAGACACTACAGAGCGAATAACCAAAGAAAAACTCACAAACCCGGCCCCCTGGCAGGAGACTCGTCATGAAATCCTGCAAGTGTGGAGCAATACTATGACTGATGTGACCAAAACACCCACAGCTACTGAAGAGAGACTTCTCTCACTTGAGAGCAATTCCCTCCAGGGGAGAGCACTAACTGCACATTACCCACCAGCCTACTACGAAAGGAGACCTCTGTTGATTCCTGCAGGGGGAGCACTTACTGCGACATAAACCATCAGCCACTGTAGGATACTCCTCGTTATTGCTGCTGGGGAGCACCGCTTGATACCACCAGTCCACTGCAGCGGATGACTCCTGTGATTTCCTCATTAGTCAGGGGGAGCACTACTGACTCACCACTCTAGCCCCGACAGGTAGACTCCTTGTGGTATGTCCATGCAGGGGGGGCTACTACGCTGATACATATGCACCAACTGACGGAGACTCTCTTGTTAGTTCCTGCAGTGTGGGAGCACTACTGATACCACCGGGGGGAGGGGGTGTGAGGGGGGGGGGGAGACGAGGGGGGGCGGCTGGATTCCTGCATGGGTGGAGCACTTCACTGAATAAACCACTGATTCAGAAACTCACCTGTTATCTCCTGCAGTGGGGAAGCACTACTGATACCCCTACCCAGCCACTGAGGAGGCACTCCTTCAGTGATTCCTCTCAGCAGGGGGACCACTACTATACCAACTGGATCTAGTCTCCTGATCAACTGCACTGATCGAGTACTCCTGTGATTCCTTGCAGGGGGTACTAACTGATACACCAGCCACTGAGGCGAGACTCCTGTGTTCCCTGCAGATGGGGAGCAAGCGTACTAGATACCGATCAGCCACCTAGAAGACAACCTGTCTCTGATTCCTGCGCAGGGGTGCATCACTACTGATACCTCACCACTGCCAACCAGACCTCTCGAGGAACTCCCTGTGATTCCTTCCAGTGGGGAGCACTACCTGATACTACCACGCAGCCACTGAGTTGAGACATCCCTGTGACTTCCTGCAGGGGAAGCAAACTACGAATACCCACACACAATGCCACTGAAGGAGACCTCCTAGGTTTATTGCACCATGTCGCTCTCAGGGGAGCTAACTACCTACATGATAGCACCATTATTAAACACTTACAGCTCATGAACCGAGGAGACCTCCTTGATAGTCTCTTTGTGCTAGTTAGGGGATACGATCACTGATACTCAAAATACATCAGAAAAGCACCTACTGAGGAGTACTAACCCAGTGTGAATTGCATGGGCTAGGGGGGAAGCACAACTGGAGTGAAGGCCAAAACGCAAGAACCAGCGAAAGAGACAGACCTCCTGTCTTGATATTCCCTGTCTTAGGGGATCAGCACTGCTGACTGATGAAGCCGATCAGCGACATACTTTTTGGGACAAAGGAGAATTCCTGCTGGAACATCCTCTCCATGGGAACGGGGGAGCACGTACACTGATACCATCATCCAACTGAGGGCAGCTCCTGTGATACTCTTGCAGGGTGAGCCCTACAGATACCATCATCGCACTAGGAGAACATCCTTGTGATTCCTGCCAGGTGGGAGCACCTACTGACTACTCCCACGACTGAGGAGACTCCTGGTGATTCCTGCAGCGGCATGCGGGGTGCACTACTGATACACCACTCTAGCCACTGAGGTAGACTATCTGTGGAATGCTAGCCAGGTGGATCACTACTGATACCATGCAGCCACTACAGGAGACACCTGTGATTCCTAGCAGGTATGGAAGCTACTACCCGAGATACCACTGAGGAGACCTCCTGTGAATTCCTGCAGACGGGGTGAGCACTACAGATAACCCCCACCAGCAACTGGTGAGGAGACCCTTTGATTCCTCTTGCATTAGGTGGGTCACTACGATTATCATCAGCCACTGCGAGGAGACTCCCCTGTGATTCCCCTGCAGTAGGGTGAGCACTACTTGATTCCATCAGTCCGATACTAGGAGACTCCCTCGTGATCTACCTTGCCAGGGGAGCAAACCATACTTCCTGATAACCATCAGCGACCACTGAGGAGACTCTGTCTGATTCCCGCGGAGGTAGCACTCGATTAACCATCATCCACTGAGGAGACTCCTTGAGTGATTCCTTGCATGGGGAGCAACTTCTTGATACCATCAACCACTAGACGGAGACCTCCCTGTGATTCCTTGCAGGGGGGAGGCGACTACTGATACCATCCAGATCCACTGAGGACACACACTGTCCCTTGTGGTATATTCCTGCAGGGTAGCGGACGCACTATAACTGAGCGATGACCACCAGCCACTGAGGATAATTACTCTACCTAGTAGTATTCCATGCATGGCTAGGTACACACACTTACTGATACCTATAGGGAACTGGGAGACTCCCTGTATCTCCTGCAGAGGGGGAGCACTACTTCTAACTTCTAACTTGATCCTTATCAGCCCATATCTTAGACAGGAGACTCCTGTATATCCCCTAGCAGGGGGAGCAACTACTAAACCTCACCTGACTACACCCGACCTAGCCACTGAGTATGACTCCGTTGATTCCTGCAGGGGGAAGCTGCGACTACTGATCTAATGACACAGAGTGCAGACCGAGCTCACTGTGGAGATTCCTGTGATTCCTGCAGTGGGTGAGCGAGACTATCTGATAACCATCAAGGTCCCACTGAGGAGACATCCTTGATCTCGTGCAGGGGGGAGCACATACTCTGATGACCGATCTCAGCCACTTTGAGGAGACTCCTGTGATTCCTGGCTAAATGGGGGAATACGCCACTACAGATACACCAACTTTAGGAGACATACACCCTGGTAACTCATGCAGGCATGGTCGTGCACTACTGAACCATCACCCACTGAGGAGACTCTAGTGATGTCCTGCAAACGGTGGAGCATCTACGTGATTACCACCACTATGTCACGACACCACCGGAGGAGACTCCTGTGATTCACATGCAGGGGAGCTAACTGCATACCTCACATCAGCCACTGAGGATACTCCTCATCCTGTGAATTCCTGCAGGGATCACTACTTATACCGAACCTATACCACGCGGAGGCAAGACACCTGTGATATCCTTGCTAGGGGGAGCACTACTAAGACTAACCTACCAGCCGACTGAGGACAGAACGTCCTGTGAATTCCTGCGGAAGGGGGAAAGCACACTACTGAATACACCCGATCACCACTGGGAGACCACCTGATGATCTCCTTAGCAGCGGGGAGAGCACACTGAAACCACTGATAGGAGCGACCTCCTGTGATTCCGTGCAGGGGGAGCACTACTAATCACCATCAGCCTCCACGTGAAAGGAGCGATCTCCTTGATTCCATGATCAGGGTGAGCACTTTAAGCCTACTGATACACAACTGAGGAGACTCCTGGTAGAAATTACCATAGCACTAGGTAGCACGAAACGATGAGACCCAATATGAACCAGCTCACATTGAGGAGACTCCAGTTCCTGTTAGATCTCCTCAGCAGGGGGAGCACTACTGAATATCCCAATGGGATACCAGGGCCACTGAAGCGATACTCCTGTCATTCCTCAGGGGAGCTACTATAACTGATAAATCACGCATACACAGAGGCCACTGCGGAGGGAGATTAATACTCACTGTGATCCTGACAAGGGGGTAGACACCTAATACTAGTACCTTAACCAACCAGAACTGAGAGGAATTACTTCCTTATGTGAATATCCCTTGAGAGACAGGAGGAGACCACTACTGATACCAAGTCACACCAGCCATACAGAGAGAGAGACTCTACTGTGATTCCATGCCACGGTAGCACTACCTATTAATCCATCAGCCACACGAGGAGACTCCTCGTGATACCTGCAGTGGAGTCACTACTGAGATTACCATCAGCCACTGAGGAGACTCCCTGTGATTCCAGCAGGGGGATCCCAACTCGTATACCCAACCTTATTCCACTGAGAGAGACTCCTGTGATCCTGCAGGGGGCGACTACTTACTGAAATTACCTATACCTAAGAACCAGCCCACCCTTCTGAATAGGCAGACTACTTGATCTGTCAGGAGGGAGCAACTACTTGCACCTCAATCAAGTCCACTGGTAGGAGACTCCTGTGATTCCTGACAGGGGAGCACTTCTGGATATTACCATCAGCCCACACTTATGTGAGAGAGACACTCCAACATATACCTGATCAGGGTGGAGCACTTCACTCGAATACCATTTCAGGCGCGTACTGAGGAAGACACTCCTGTGAATTCTTGCATGGTGGGAGCACACTGAGATACCACAGCAGCACCGAGAGGAGATCAACTCCACTGTGATTCGCTGCAGAGAAGGGAGCCAACTAACATAGATAAACCATATCAGCACGAAGACGACACCTGTGATTCTAGCGTTTGGGGAGCACTTACTGAATACACCCTATACTGAGGAGACTCCTGTGATGTCCTCACTGTTACGGGGTAGCACTATTAATTACACCCCCATCAGCCACATGAGGGAGAACCCTTGTGATTTCCCAGCCAGGGGGAGCAACATACTCGATCCCTCCACTGAAGACTCCTGTGATTCCTTCAGATGGCTATGCACCATACTGATACACGCTACCTGAACAGTCTTGCAGGAGACTACCTAGTTATTCCCTGCACGGGAGGAGTACACTAACTGAACATGACCTCACCAGACAACCACTCGAGGGACTCACTGAGTGTATCATTCCGTGGTCTGTGGGTGAAGACACTACTGATAAACGACTCGGCGACAAGCTACACTGAGATCAGGAGGCTCACTCCTTAGTCATTCCTGCAGGGGAGCTACTACTTTGAATCTATCTCATTCAAGCCCACATGAGGATACTCCTGTGTCATCTCCCCTGACAGCGGGAGGCACTTACTGATATATACCCATGTACAGCTCAGCTGAACGAGTTACTTCCTGTGAACTTCCTGCAGCGGGAGCACTACTAGATACCAGCAGCCCACTGAGGAGACTCGTGGTGATTCTGCAGTGGGCGAAGCCCACTTAGGGAATACCTATGCTTTACCACGCCGACTGAGGAGACTCACTCTGTAGTGATTCCTGCGCTGGAGTGCGGACACCTACTGAGATATCCATGAGGAGTTTAACTCTGTCATATTCGCTGCGCTGGGGTGAGAAGTCACTGCATACTGATACCCATCAGCCACATCATATATCTCAGTATCACTCCCTGTTGATTCACCTGCAGGGGCAGCAGACCAGTCCCACTAACTGTAAATCCACCAAGCCTCTGACAGAAAGAACTTCCTGGTGATTCCTGCACGATGGGGAGCTATCTACTGGATGATATACCACCCGAGTCCACTCGAGGAGACCTCCTCGTGATTCCTGCAGGGGTAGACACTACGTGTAATCTCAAACACATCATGACCCACGTTACTACAGAGATACTTCCGAGGTGCTCAACTTCTCATGCGTCATTAGGGACTGTCTCTCTTACTACTGCACACATATACTCTCATCGTCACCAACATGCATCAACCAGCGCGGCAGTTAGCTCACTGCACAACCCTCATGATTTACTTTTCTCTTTATTCAGTAGGTTTGTTTCTCTACACTCTGTCTCTAGAATACCATCTCAGTCCACACGCACGGGACGTCTCTCTCTTGATCATGTATCACTGAACGTAGGTATGGACAAACACTACTGTATACTCTCTCCCAAACTTACCATCCACTTGAGAGAGCTCCACTGTGATTTCCCTGCGGGGGGAGCACTCTACTGAATACCCCCGGGTACTACCAGCCAACTGAGGAACTCCTGTGATTCTCCTGCAGGAGTGAGCACTACTGATACCATCAGCCACTGAGGAGACTACCCCTACGTGATTCTGCAGTAGAGGACACACATACTGATACCACACAGCCGGGACTGCGAGTGATGACTCCTGTTATATCCTGGCAGGGAGCATCTACTGATACTCATCACCACTGAGGAGACTCCATGTGATTTTCTTGCCGGGGAGCACACTACATGATACCACCATGACGTGAGCATCTCACTAGTGATTCCTAGCTAGTGGGGAGCAGCTACAGATAACCTATTCGCCAAACTGAGCAGAGATATAACCCTGTGGTTCCTGCCCGATGAATGGAGAACTACTGACATCCTACTGAGGCGACCTTCCTTGTTGATTCGCTAGCAGATGAGGGAGCAGGACACACTGATACCCCAACCTATCCACTTGAGTGAGAACTTCGTTCTGTGATTTTCCTGGGCATGGTGGGAGTACATCCCTTAACTGATTAACTCCTAAACCTAGACCACTGATAGTAGGACTTCCATGTTGATTCCTGCAGGGGGAGCAGCACCTTCGATATCCTCACCCAGCACAAAACTAGAGTGAGATACTACCTGTGATCTCTCTGCAGGGGAGAGCCCGTTTACCTGAGATACTTCAACTGAGGAGATATCTTTCACGATGTGATTTTCCTGCTACGGGGGTAAGGCCATATAACTGCATACCCCGATCAGCCACTGAGAGACTCCTAAGATGATTCCTTATGCTCTATGTATGTGTGGCTATACTCAATACAGATTAGGACCCACACTGAGGAGAACACCTGTGATTCCTGCAGGGGGCACTACTTAGACACGATCGACCACATTCTACAGAGGTACTCCTGTGATTCTCTGCAGGGTGGAGCACATAACTATTACACCATTCAGTCCACTGAGGAGACTCCTGTGATCATCCTGCAGTGTGGAGCAACTACTGACTTACACTGACAGAGACTACCAGTGTTTCCTGCAAGCTAGGAGACACTCTGATACCATCATCCACTGAGGAGAACTTCCAGTGAATTCGCTATTCAGGGGGGAGCACTACAATGAATACGTCCAATCTGAAAAGGGAAAGAGACTCCTGTGATATGCCTGCAGAGGACGGGCACTACTGCACATAACACACTCAGTCCACTGAGTAGGAGACTCCTGTGATCCTGCAGGCTGGGAGCATATTCGTACATGATACCTTACATCCACTGAGGAGACTCCTGTGATCCTCGCAAGGGGGAAAGCAACTATACTGATACCCTCCAACTACAGCCACTGAGGAGACTCCTGTGGATTTCCTCCTGCAAGGGGAGCCTACTGATACTACCACAGGCCTACGTGTAGAGCACTCCTGTGATTCTCTGAAACAGGGGAGGCACTACTGAAACACATCAGCCCACGAGGTAGACACTCCTGTGATACCATGCAGGGGGACAGCACGTACTGATCACCATCAGCACACTGGAGGAGACACTCCTGTGATTCCTGCAGGGGGAGCACTCTACTGATAAAAACCCACTGAGGAGACACCTGATTATTCTCCTGCAGGGGGCACGCACTAACTGATACCACTTGAGGAGACTCCTTTGCATTCTGCGGGGAGCATATAGTAACTACTCCAAAAATCTCCACTCACTGATACCCAGACGAAAGACCTCCTGTGATATCCTGCAGCGGGGAGTCACTAAAACAGATCTACACTGAGGAGACTCCAGTGATTCCTTCCGGGCGAGCACTACTTGATACCACTCTGCCACTGAGGAGACTCCTGTGATTCCTGCAGGGGGAGCACCATAACTGAACCACAAGCCACTGAGGAGACTCCATGTGATTCCTGCAGGGGGAGCCATCTATCTGATACCAACCACCACTGAGGAGACTCCTAGTGATTCCCTGCTCGGGGCAGCACGTACGATACCCCACCAGCCACTCTGGGCGACTCCTATGTTTCCTGCAGGCGGAGACATTATCTGATAACCCACATCAGCCACTGAGGAGACGGCCAGAGTTATTTCCTGCAGGGGTAATGCACATACTGATAACTACCCGATCTAGCCACTGAGCAACTCCTGTGATTCCTGCAGGGAGCACTACTCAGATTATCCCAACCAGCCACGTGATGAGCACATCCCTGGTGATTCCCTGCAGGGGGGGGAAACAGCACTAACTGACTACCATCAACCACTGAGGAGACCCTGTGTATACCTAGCAGGGGAGCATCTACTGATAAATCCATCAGCCACCACGAGGAAACTCCTGTGATTCCTGCAGGGGATAGCACTACTCGTGAAATACCGAACCATCCACTGAGGAGACCTACCGTGTGATATCTGCAGGGGGATGCACTACCTGAATACCATCAGTCCACTGAGGAACGTCCTGTGTTATTCCTTCAGGGGGAGCACTACTGATAACCACCGAGGAGTGACTCCTGAGATTCCTCGCAGGGGGAGCAACTACTGATACCACCAGCCACTGTAGGAGTGACCACTGAGATATCTGCAGGGGGAGCACTACTGATACCACCGAGTCCACAGAGTAGACTCCTGTGATTCCTGCTCAGGGGGAGCACTACAGAGATACCATCAGCCACTGAGGATACTCCTGTGATTCTGCATGGAGAGCACTAACACTGATAACTCACCAGCCACTTGAGGAGACTCCTGAGATTCCTTCAGGGGTGCACTACACTGATACCATACGAAACCCAGCCACTGAGAACAGGAGACTCTTGTGATTCCCATGGCACGCGGGAGAGCCGCTACTGCATAACCACTAACTCACTAGAGGAGACTCCTGGTGGTTCCTGCGACAGAGGGGGAGAGCACTTACTTGAAGACAACCATCGGGCCACTGAGGAGACTCCTTGTGGATTCTGCAGGGGGCACACTACTGACAACCTAACCACAGCCACGTGAGGAGACTCCTGTGATCTCTGCGGGGGAGCAACTCACAACTGATACCATCAGCCACTGAGGGAGTACTCCAGTGATTCCTGCAGAGGGAAGCTCTAACTCTAGATACCACAGCCATGAGGAAACCCTGTGAATCCAGCAGGGGGAGCACCTAACTGATAACCAACCAAGCCACGAGGAGACCTCCTGTGATTTCCTGCAGGGGAGCACTACTGATACCAGCACTGTGAACAGACTCCTGTAATTCCTGCCAGGGGGAGCACTACTCGATGACCACTACCGAGCCACTGAGGGACTCCTGTGATTCCTGCAGGGGAGCACTACTGATACCTACCAAGCCCCTTGGAGGAGACTCCTGATTCCTGCAGCGATGCGGAGCACGGCTACTTGGACATACCACAGCCACTGAGAGACTCTGTGATTCTGCAGCGGGGAGCACTACTGATACCATCAGCCACTGAGGAGATTCCTGTGATTCCTGCAGGGGGAGCACTACTGATACCATCAGCCACTGAGGAGACTCCTGTGATTCCTGCAGGGGAGCACTATCGATACCACCACGTCACTGAGGAGACTCTCCATGTGATTCCTGCAAGGGGAGCACTACTGATGAGCCCAAATGAGGTGAGACACGTCCTTGTGATTCCTCGAAGGGAGCACTACTCGATACCTAACCCAGCCACTGAGCAGACTCCTGTGATTCCTCTAGCAGGGGGACACTTACTTGATACCACCAGCCACTGAGTAAACTCCATTGATTCCTGCAGTCGGAGCATCTCTGATACCTACTGAGGAGACCCTTTGTTATTCCTGGCAGCGGCGAGCCTACTGAATACCATCAAGCCACTGAGGAGACTCCTGTGATTCCTGCAGGAGGAGCACCTTACTGATACCATCCAGCCGCCACTGAGGCGATCTACCAGTGATTCCTGCAGGGTAGCACTACTGATACCACTGTATACCCGACCAGCCACTGAGGAGACTCCTGTTATTTCCTGGCAGGGGGAGCATAACTACTGATACCACTGCGAGGAACTCCTGTAATTCCCAGGTGGAGCGACTACTGATACCATCAAGCCACCAGAGGAGACTCCTGTGATTCTCCTCAGGGGGAGCGACTAACTGAATAACCACCCAGCCCATCTGACAGAGACTCCTGTGATTTCCTGCATGGTGGAGCACTACGATACCACCAGTCCACTCGAGATACTTCCTGTGATTCCCTTCAGGTGAGCACTACTGATACCATCCAGCCACTGAGGAGACATCCCTGTGATATCTGCAGGGGGAGATCCCTGACATGATTACCACACACCCCACTGAGGAGACGCCTGGATTCCTTGCGGGGGGATGCACTATCTGATAGCCCTCATCAGCCACTGAGAGCGACTCCTGTGAATCCTGCAGGCGGAGACTACTGATACCCATCAGACCCACTGTAGGAGACCTCTGTGATTCCTGCAGGGGAGCACCTACTGGATACCATCACCCGACTGAGGAGACTCCTGTGATTCCTGCAGGAGAAGCACTACTGATTTCCATCGCCACTGAGGAGAATCCTGTTGATTCTGCAGGGGGAGCACTACTGATACCACCAGCCACGAGGAGACTCCTGTGATTCCTGCAGGGGGAGCACTACTGATACCACTGAGGAGACTCCTGTGATTCCTGCAGGGGGAGCACTACTGATTTCCCTCACCAAGGAGACTCTTTTGTCTGCAGGGGGGGCCATACTGATACCACCAGCCACTGAGGAGACTCCTGTGATTCCTGCAGGGGGAGCACTACTGATACCACCAGCCACTGAGGAGACTCCTGTGATTCCTGCAGGGGGAGCACTACTGATACCACTGAGGAGACTCCTGTGATTCCTGCAGGGGGAGCACTACTGATACCACTGAGGAGCCTGTGATTCTGCGGGGGAGCACTACTGATACCACAGCCACTGAGGGACTCCTGTGATTCTGCAGGGGGAGCATTTCTGTACAAACAGCCCCTGAGGAGAACTCCTGTGATTCCTAGGGGAGCATACTGATACCACCGGCCACTGAGGAGACTCCTGTGATTCCTGGGGGAGAACTACTGATACCATCAGCCACTGAGGAGACTCCTTAGATTCCAGCAGGGGGAGCACTACTGATACCACCAGCCACTGAGGAGACTCCTGTGATTCCTGCAGGGGGAGCACTACTGATACCAGCCACTGAGGAGACTCCTGTTTTTTCTGCAGGGGGGACACTACTGATACCCCAGCTGTAGATCCGTGATTCCTGAGGGGGAGCACTACTTTG
>JAODAL010041860.1:0-35440 GCA_025379985.1 Phyllomedusa bahiana
GAATATATTTTAAAAAAAATTTTTTTCTTTGGGGGTCGATACAATTTAAGTGATCCCCAATTTTACATAGTTTATGTTGAAGGCTTTTTTAAAAAAAAAAGGAAAGTGTTTTTATTGTGAAAAACAATATTTATTCATCGCAACTTCTGTAGCCAAACTTTTTTTTTTTTCGTATACAGAGCGTGAAGGGGACTTTTTTTTGCGGGATAAAAACTGCGTTTTTTGGTTCACTTTGGCATTTATTGGCTTTTTTGTTCGCTTTTTTTATTCCATTTTTATTTTTTCCTTTTGGGCTGGGGGGGAAAAAAAAACGAATTCTGGGTTTTTTTTTTTTTAGGGCATTCACCGTAAAGGGTTTTAAAGAAAGACAGTTTATAGGGCAGGTTGTTCATATGGGTAAACCAATATGGATTTTATTTTTGGATTTTTTTTTTCGGGCGATGGGTTTTTGAAAACGGGAAAAAAAGGGGGATGTAGGTGTTTTTATTTTATGTTTTTCATTTTTTCTTTTTTTTTTTTTTTTCATTTTTTCCTTAGGGGTTTGCACGGTATATGCAGCATTGTTGGTACTCCTTTGAAACATTTGTAGAATTTCCCCAATGTGACACATTTTTTATAGATTCCCCATCCCCCAATGACAAGTGTGTTAGCAATAATCAGGGAGGGGGCCCGGAAATAGATCCCGCCAATCTAGAGAAACTTGCCCCATCTGGGAAAACTGTGTGGGAAACTATAAAAAAATGTGTCCGACTTGGGGGCTTACTAGGTCTTCACCCAGCTTTCCCAGGCCCTGAAAAGCTAACAAGAAAACAGGGACTGGAAAGCACATTAAACCCTAATAATTATAGGGCTTCTAAAAAAAATGGTCACCCCTGAACCGGGGGTTTGGGTCTGTCTCATGGTTCCTGACCGGGGGGAAACCGGGGGGGGGCCCTGCCCTGGCACTCCTGGGGCAGGGGGGGCTCCTGCCCTGGCACTCCTTGGGAGGGGGGCTCCTGCCCGGAAACCCCGGGGTGGGGGGCTTTGCCCGGCACCCGGGGGCTGGGGGGGCCTGCCCTGGCACCCGGGGGGGGGGCTTCTGCCTGGCACTCCGGGGGGGGGGGCTTGCCCTTTTGGGACTCCGGGGTGGGGGGCTCCTGCCCTGGCCCGCCTGGGGCTGGGGGGCTCCTGCCCTGCCACTCCTGGGGGTGGGGGGCTTCTGCCCTGACACTCCTGGAGCAGGAACGCTGAGGTCTGACGTCCCCATCCTGTGTCAGACCTCAGGAAGTCAGCCTCAGTGACGCGAGTGCGGACTGTGTGTGGGAGGGGGAGAGGGGTAGGCGGGCACTCTGCAAAGGACGGGAGGTGCCTGAGTGACGGAGGGCAGACACTCCACCCACTCACTCATTCACAGGTACCTCCCATATATTGTAAGTGTCCACCCTCCGTCACTCAGGCACCTCCCGTCCTCTTTAGAGTGCCCGCCCCCACCCCAAACCACCAAACCAGGCCCCAGCCGGTGCGCTGCTCTCGATGGCCCACACGACACCCAACACCCCCCACGGCCCCTCCCCCTGCCGCCACCCCCGATACCTTACTGCACAGCACACCTACATTGGCGGTGGATGGCGGCAGCGGGCCGGATAAAAGTCCTCGGCGGGCCGCATGCGGTCCACGGGCCGTAGTTTGAGGACCCCTGATGTAAAGCATAACGAAGCATGACGAAGCATGACGAAGCCAGGTGTGGAGAAACGCACGTTGGGGTCTGTCTGTGCCTCCTCTGGGTGGGTATGCTCTCTTACTATGGGTGATTATATGGTGACATATCATTGATTGTTTGTATATTTATATGTATGTTTGGCACCTTATGTATACCACCTAGTGTGGGGTTGTATCTTTGTGGCACCACCATTTTTAGCTATATGTATTTGGTCTTTGTAGTTTGTGTTTTTACTATACATTTGGAAATTAATAAAAAGTCTTGTATATATGTATTTTTGTATTTCTGGTAGTTTTTTTATATATTGGTGCTGGTTAGAATTTTGGTTTACTACCTTGTTTTATTATGATTTTTTTATATATTGGCATTGTTTTATGTAAAGCATTGTGAGTAGCTGAGAGGTAAAGTTTTTGCCTCCAGGCACAAAGGTCCTAGGTTTAAATCCCTGCAGGAACCAAACCTGTAGATTTTATTTCTCTTTATCAATGCACATACCTCATTGAGGTTTCTTTGTTATTTATTTGCACTGTTTGACTAATTACTAAGGAGGACAGAGGACGGGAGTAGAGTGGCAGCACCTAGGGTCTGAACACTCAGTAGCTGCCCGAGAGGAGAGGTGATGTCTGAGCATGTCTGACCAGGACTGAGGAGCTCTCAGCCCTGGTCGTATCCCCTGGAGACAAATTGTAAACAATAGATTACTAGAGGAGCAGCTAAAACAAAAATGGTGCAGAATTTTTATTAATAATGCATGGTGAATATGTTTATTTCATTTTCATGCTTCACACATCAATTTTAATTCTTGGCAAATCCCCTTTAATAGGGTTGCCTCAGTTTAGTCAATGATGGCATATCGCTAGTATGTTCCATTATTGTCTAATGAATGCAGGTCCCACCTTTGAAACCTGCAACTATCTCCTAAATGAGCCCCGGAACCCTTCTATTCTCAATGCAGAGGTGGTCGGGGCTCTCCCATAGATATGAAGGGGAGTCCCAAGAATAGCAGAGCGGCGCAACTCTGCTTGCAGGTTCCAGAGGTAGGACCTGGACATATCAGACAATAATGGCCTACAGTAGCGATATGCCATCATTGTCTAAAGTGGGAATTATTATTATTTATTTTAAAGCGCCATTGATTCCAGGGCGCTGTACATTCGAGGGGGTTACATACATTACATAAGTCAAACGAGTACAGTGATAAGGGATAATGACAATTGGCACGACAGAGGGAGAGAGGACCCTACCCGCGAGGGCTTACAATCTACATGGAGGGGGAAAGAGACAGGAGGTGAGGGGCAGACATGTCTGTGGAGGAAGTAGTGACAAGTTTAGTGAAGGTTATAGGCTGAAACTGTGTGAACAACCATTTACCCTTGAACGTACGAGTTACCCCAGATGCACACTTAAGAATCCTTAATTCTCTGTAGATACCCACAAGTTGTATGCATTTGTTAATTTTTATATAAATTCTGGGTTTGTCAATTGGCAAAAAGGGTGATTAATTTTTAAAGCATGATCTTATTTTCTTTGTTTACTTTAAGTAGAACTTGGTCTAAAGTTTCAGGATATGAGGTCATCTTTTCACGATGTATAAAATGATGTACTTTTTATTTGACTGCTTCACTATTGTACATTCTTAATTGCTGTTGTTATAGTACAAGTGATTTACAAGCCTTTGTCTTGAATAATATAGTAGGTAAATATACTGTTCCACACAGTGTGTATTCAGTGATGTTTGCTTTATTACATATTACTTTAGGTAATGCGTTTTAATAAAATATTTACCCTGAAGGCTATGTAAAACATAAAGAAATATAATTTACCTGATTTGGTTGCTAAGGAAAGGAACCAAAACAGGCAAAACAAAATACAATATATGTTGAAGAGAAAAGTGAATTTAAGGATAACAGTCTCGGAACATTACCTGATATACCAACACAAGCATCTGGGTGGTATCTTTCTAAAATCCGGATGATAGATGACATATTTTAGACACACGGGCATAACAATAGCAATAGTATCCATAGCAACTGCTTTAGGGAACAGAAGTTGACAGGGCCCACCCAGGTTTAAGAATATTATAAGTTTTTGTAATGAATTACAAGTTGGTGGCTCTCTGCTACCTAGCATTACTTTATGGTTTCTCTGATATATGCTACTATTGTAAGGGTATGTTCACACAGAGTTTTTGGATCCATTTTGGATCCGAAAACCGCATCCAAAAACGCAGCGTCGTCAGATCCAAAATGCATCCAACACGTATCCAACATGCAGATGTGTGTTTGGATGCGTGTTCGCTGCAGCAGGATCGCACCCTATAGTTTTAAATAAGGCTCCTGCTGTGTCTTTTATATCAATAACTGACATGTCGATTCTTTGAATGGATCCGAAAGATGGATCCGAAAGATGCAATGAAACACGCATCGGCGATCACTCATCTGAATGCCGATGCGTATTTTACATTGCAAGCAGTGTAAAACACATTGCAAATTGTTAGATGTGTGTTTTGATCCATTTGGGGTCCGACAGACAGATCCAAACACGCATCTAGAAACGTATGTTCACACGGACACAACACGCCGCGTGAACATACGTTAATTGCCATGTTTGCTGTTGTTTCAGTTTCCTGTTATCATTTTGCTTCAGGGCCCTATAAATTCTAGTTATGCCCCTGTCCAGAGAAACACTACTCGACTAATCAATAAAATGTCTCTATATGCTCTATAGAAATTATAAAGCACAAAAATCACAACAAGCAACTTAAAAGCCATTTTTGTGTGCAAGATTCCCGGTTTTCCCAGAATACGACACATCCTGAAGTGATTACGCCTTCATAGAATACCATGTTTCTCCAAAATGAAGACCTACCCCAAAAATAAGCCTTAGCATGATTTTTCAGGATTTTTGGAGTATGCTTAAAATTTAAGTCCTACTCCAAAAATAAGCCCTAGTTACAGTTCATTAAAAAAGCATCTATATATGTAAAAAAAAGCAAATATAATACAGCAGTAAAGATACAGTCGACCTTTGATTAAGAAAAGCAGCTACCCTAAAAGAAAACAGACATCCCCAAAAGAATTGCAAAAGACCCCACAACAGTAAGTGTTGAATAGTGCCGGGCTCTCAGTGGAATGTAGCAAAAATGGCAGGGACTTGACAGTGACGCGCCTTTGAAAGGAATGATACAAATCTGTGTGTGAGAGTCCATCCACCATCAGCACTTGCCAACTCTGATTTTTTTTAGGTCTAAGGGGGTCTGGTGAGTGTGATTCTTTCAGGGGGCTCGTTTTTCTTGGTGAATAGACTTCCACCATTTACTGTGGTACAGTATCATATGTACCGGTAAACCGAAGAACACGAAAATAAAACATACCCTAAAAAATGAACCCATCTTTTAGAGAAAAAAATAATATGTGCATCATTTTTTGTAGAAATACGGTATGTCTCCCCTAAAGACGACTTGAATATGCTTTGATGCAAACCATTCAAATGTAGCTTTGGCTACATATTTAGTGGTGTTGTCTTGCTGGAAGGTGAATCTATGTCCCAGTCTCAAGTCTTTTGCATCCTCTAACAGATTTTCTTTGATTATTGCCCTGTATTTAGCCACACCCATCTTCCTATCAACTCTAACCTGCTTCCTAGACCCTGCTCAAGCAGAGTCTCATCACAGCATGATGCTGCCCCCAAACTGCTTTATGGTGGAGATGGTGTGTTCAGAGTGATGTGTAGTGTTGGCTTTCCTCCACAAATAGCGTTTGGCATTTAGGCAAAAAAAGGTCAATTTTGGTCTTATCTGACCAGAGCACCTTCTTCCACTTGCTCGCTGTGTTCCCTACATAGCTTTTTGCAAACTGGACTTCTTATGGCTTGCTTTCTTCTTGCCAATCTTCCACAATCTTCCACAAAGGCCAGATTTGTGGAGTAGACACCTCAGGCGCCGGCGCCTCGGGCGCTCAGGCGAATTCATACATGTCGCCCTTAATAGGTGTCCTGTGTATAGATTTTTTTCATCTAAGTCGTAGATCTGGGCCGCTCCTCCAGAGTGACCCTAAACCTTTCATCTTTTCTAGTGCTCTCCTTGTCTGGGCTGTCAGTTTAGGTGGACGGACATGTCTTGGTAGGTTAACAGCACCATAAACCTTCCATTTACAGATGATGATGGATTTAACAGTACTTTGTGAGATGTTCAGGGCTTGGACCATGTTTTTTAAAATCTACCACTGTAATACACTTTGCTTAAATTTTATCCCCGAGCTGTCTAGTTTGTCCCTTGGTTTTCATGATGCTACTATTTTTTAACTAGTGTTCTCTAACATTCACAAAGCAGCTGTAGTTATACTGAAAATAAATTATATACAGATGTACTCTTGTTACTAATTAGGCAACTTGGTCACACTGGATTTTATTTAGTGGTATCAGAGCACATGGGGTTTAATACATATACACATCACAGTTTTCAGTTTTTTGTAAAAATTTGGGAAAACACTTATTATTTTCTTTACACTTTCCAAATACTTGCTAATTTGTGTTGATCTATCATATAACATATTATTAAAATACCTTTAAGCTTGTGGCTGTAACATTTAAAAGTGAGGAACAGTTCAAGGGGTATGAATTCTTTTGCAACTCATTGTATATGATGTTAGGCTGTAGCTATTAAAGGGTTTTGCCACGAAGTAATATTGACGTGGGAAGCTTGCAAATTGAATCATACATATTTTCACCATTCGTCATTATTAAAAATTCTGTATCATTTGTGTTTTTGCTGCTCCTTTAATGATCCATAGTTTACAGCTCGTCTCCAGGGGATACGACCAGCGCTTAGAGTTCCTCAGTCTTGCCACTCATGCTCAGACCTCACCTCTCCTCTCAGACAGTTACTGCCACCCACTTCCCTGTTTAGTTACATAGTTACATAGTACGGGTGAAAAAAAGACTTATGTCCATCAAGTTCATCCAAGGGTGGGGAAAGATGTGGATGAAGGGAAGGAGATAGGAAATGTTTTAATCTTAGTTTCCCATACTGATGAAGACTTGGAACCCATAAGGCATGAACCAATCTGCTCTAAAAGAATATTTAATTTCTGCTCCCAAAATTGTCATCAGACTGGATCTAGAGTTTTACATGGCTACGTAGGTATTAATATTTTTAGTTTCAGATAGTTATCTAAGCCTTTCTTGAAACCCTCAACTGTTCCTGCTGTGTCCAGCTCCTCAGGCGGCTATTCTACAGATTTACAGTTCTCATAGTAAAGAAGGCTTTTCTCCTCTGGAGGTTGAATCCTTTTTTCTCTAGACAAAGGGAATTTTTAGGGGGTTTTAAATTAAATACCTTTTCACCATACTTTTTGTAGATGAAATTTATATAACACTATATAATATTTATTCTTTTAACCTCTCCTCATAACAAAGTTGCCCTATTCCCCTTATTAGTTTGGTTGCTCGTCTTTGCACTCTTTCTAGCTCTACTACATGCTTTCTATAAACTGGAGCCCAGAACTAAACAGCATACTCCACGTGAGGCCACACCAATGCTTTATATAGCCGTAATATTACATACCTGTACTGCGAGTCCATGCCTCTTTTAATGCACGTCAATATCCTGTTGGCCTTAAAGGCAGCTGATTGACATTGCTTGCTGTTCTGTAATCTATGACCTACAAGAACACCCAGATCCTTCTCAACTTACAATTCTCCTAGTTTTTCTCCCCCTAGGACATATGATGCCTGTAGATTATTTGTACCCAGTTGCAGAACTTTATATTTATCCACATTGAACCTCATTGGCCAAGTGGATGCCCAAACTTTCAGTGTGTCCATGTCTGCTTGCTTGCTATGGGCAACAAAGAAAGTCTTAGACCTCAACAATTTTCATACATGTCCCTCTATATTCACATCCGCCCTGCTACCCAGACTTTTGCTCACCTCTTAATAAAAATAGATCAGGTTGTTTTCTCGGTTTCATTTTTGAAGTCCGTGTTTACGGGCTGGCAGTTATAGCTCCCAGCACTGGCAGCCTATCAGGAGAAATCAAACAGGTCTGTAGCTATGGCGAACTGAGAAGCTGATGCAGCCCATACAAGAGGGGATATCTAGGAATAGTTAGGACACTGTTAATGGACACATATTACAAAGTGACTTGTTTTTGCAAGATCTTTAACATAAAAAATAATCCTTGTAGACAACCCCTTTACGCTTACTGGTCTAAAGTTACCTGTGCAAGACCTAGAGCCCTTTTTGAAGATGGGAATCACATTTGCCCTGCGCCAGTCTCCTGGCACTATAACAGTCAATATCTAAATATTATATAATTGTAACTGAGCTGAGATATTTAAGAACCCTTGGGTATAAGCCATGTGGAGCCATGTTCACTTCAGTTTGTTTAACTTGGCTTGGACCATTTCTACACATAGCCAATTTATAATATGATGTATTAACAGTACTGGCACCACCTATCTCCACACTGGCCTTGCCCCCATTAGCACTGACTTCGCCCCTATCAGCTACTTTCTCCTCTTTTGTATATACAGAACTGAAGAACCTATTTAGCAGCTCTACCTTTTCCTTATCCCCAGTGACTGTTAGGGTACGGCCACACGGCTCTGGCACAATACTGGTCGGATTATCTGACCGGTATTTTGTCATTTTTTGAACCTAAAGGGGGATGGTTTCTGGCCACAGTTTGCAGATTCAGCCGTCCCCTTTGAATTGAACAGTTCATGTTCTGTTCAAAAACCGAGCAGAAGAATGAACATTCAAAAATTTTTAGACGATGGGATTTGCCGTCAGAAAATCCAAGCTGTGTAGACTACAGCTCGGATTTTCTATTAAAGTATATGATGATGGTTGACAGTCAGTTTACAGACTGAGGATCAGTGTTGTATCTTTGTCTTAAACCCGTGCTTACAAGTGCAAATTTTCCGATGAGGATATGACGCATATTCAGACACTGAAATTTCAGGATCTGAATTCTTTATGTGAATATATGAAAATGTATAGATTTTTTGTTGCTGTAATCGTATCGACCTGCTGAGGAAAGTTAACTTCATTTATAATACAAGGTAACTGCTGTAAAAAATGTAAATAAAAAACACTACTATGAATGCTCTATTTTTTTTATCCTGCCTCCTAAAATAATTGACAAAATCCTTAAAGTGTCACACAAACCCTAAAATAGCACTCATGGAAACTTCAACTCATCTCCCAAAAACCAATCCCATAATCAAATCCATATACAGATAAAAGTTCTGGCTGTAAGACTATGATGATATAAAAACACAATTTTTTGCAAAAGCATTTCTATTGTGTAAAAGTAGTTAAACATAAAAAAACTACCATATATACTCGAGCATAAGCCGACCCGAGTATAAGCAGAGGCACCTACTTTTGCCCCAAAAAACGGGAAAACTTATTGACTCGAGTATAAGCCTAGGGTAAAAAATGCAGCGGCTACTGGTAAATTTTAAAAATAAAAATGAATACCAATAAAATTACATAGGCAGTTTAATGTCCCCCAGGCAATTATAGGCAGATATATGGCCCTATATGCAGGTATAGGCAGGTATATGTCCCAAAAGGCACGTATATGGCCCCATAGGCATGTAATAGGCAGTTATATGTCCCCCATACGCAGGTAATAGGCAGGTATATGGCCCCATACGCAGGTAATAGGCAGGTATATGGCCCCATATGCAGGTAATAGGCAGGTATATGGCCCCATATGCAGGTAATAGGCAGGTGTATGGCCCCATACGCAGGTATAGGGCAGGCTGTAGTCAGGTATAGGGCAGGTATAGGCAGCTGTAGGCAGGTAGTGGGCAGGTATAGGGCCGGCTGTAGGCAGCTGTAGACAGGTATAGGGCCGGCTGTAGGCAGGTATAGGCAGCTGTAGGCAGGTATAGGGCCGGCTGTAGGCAGGTATTGGGCAGGTATAGGCAGCTGTAGGAAGGTATAGGGCAGGTATAGGCAGCTCTTGGCAGGTATAGGGCAGGTATAGGCAGCTGTAGGCAGGTATAGGCAGTTTAAAAAAATAAAAAAACAATCACTTACCTGACTCCCCGCTGCTCCGTCTCCGGCGCTGCTCCGCCTCCTCGCTGTCCGCCTCCCGCGAGCTGTCCTCGGGTCTTCTCGGCACAGGCGGGTGACGTCATCAGGCCGCGCAGGCCGCGCATCAGGCCGGAGTCTGCGGCCGCCCGGAGGCCACTGCGGAGCACGGAGCGCTCTCTTTGTGACCCGCAGTGGTATCCCTTCACCTATATGCGCTCCGGAGGAGTCGCATATAGCTGAAGCGTCCCCTTCAGCACTCAGGCCATCGCAGCTGTACTCGGCATTCACCTATATGCGCTCCGGAGGAGCCGCATATAGCTGAAGCGTCCCTGTCAGCACTCAGGCCATCGCAGCGCCTGAGTGCCGACAGTGACTCGAGTATAAGCCGAGGGGAGATTTTTCAGCACATTTTTTGTGCTGAAAAACTCGGCTTATACTCGAGTATATACGGTATATAAAACTGATATAATTGTAATTGTACCGACCCACATAGTAAAGATATCAGATTGTGTCATACTGCATTGTGAACGTTGTAAACATAAAACTCAGTGCTAGAAAAAACTGTAAAACATTTGTGGGCCCAAAATGCAGGATACTCCTCTAGATGAATTCCTTTGGACAGTTTCTTTCTATTACTCATTAAAGTTCCTATTTTGTCCATGCCATCATGTGTTTGTTTGACATTATTGGATCCTGCCATCTGTACTGTATTCCACCATGTTGTGAGTTAATGGTTTGTAGCAGAAGAATATAAGAAGCAAGATCTATATTTTACTGATTCTTCTTGATAATATGCAGTCATTTAAAAAAAAAAAAAATCCACTACTTAGAGAAGCATACAGTATGCCTAATACCAAGGAATATCCAATCATTAAATGTTTGGCCTCTTTTGCAGGTACAAAACTACAATTGTGTGATCGGAGATCTATGCGATTGAAGTTACAAAATATGTATGTTCATTGTTATATTAGTTCAGAGAGGTTTAAAAAAAACTACATGTGAGCACTGGCAGCTTCTTGGTTGTAAATGTTGATCCTCTCTGTGGAAATCTTTTTTTACTTTATTGGAGAATGAATAATTGTCACGTAGCGGCAGTTGCAATACACTGCTATGTCTTGTGATAACTTGTCTGTCATTAAGTAATACATTGTGATACTGCTATAATTGTGTGCCTATCCCACCTCACATACATCAAATCTTTTGTAGCATGACCATTATGTGTAACTGAAACTTAGACATGCAAAGATTAGTCACTAAAAACACTTTTCTCTTTTCTTTTAATTAATTGCTTTGGTTTTGTTTTTACTTTTTTGTATGTTAAAAAGAACACCAAGTGATGTTAGTTGTAGTGCTCATGAAGGAAATGGTGATTATTTTGACTACAGCATATTAGTGAAGACACAAGTCTCTAGATTGATCAACCATAACATTAAAACCACTGAGGCACTTTTCACCCAATGATTTGCAGTTTCTGCTGACAGATGCCACATCCATCGATGTCGTTTGTGGTCCATAGACACCAACTTTTAAAAAAAAAAAAAAAAAACAATGTGATGTCTATTTTCTTTTTATATTTTTTTACTGAATGCCTCTATGTGGAGTAATCCAGTCTACTGGACTATTTCATAAAGCAAAAAAGATATATTGACACACACTTTCACAAAAAGTTAGGGACATTTGGCTTTTGGTTGAAATTTCAGGATGAACATAAACGTTTTTGAAATGTTTTGTAAATGATCCAAATGAGACCCTCTCTTAACTTTAGAATGTACATGTCCAACTGCTCAATGTTTCAGTACTTTTTGCACAACTTGGTGATGTCAAGGAGCTTAATGGCAAAATTCACAACAGGTGTTTGATTCTTGAATTGCCCAATTAATTTAAGGGATCAAGTTGAATTGGGATTTAAACAGTTCTACTCATCATTCTCTTCACTTTTTGACATCATGAGACGAAGACAACATCTGACAATTAATCAACAGTACCTCACCAATATGAGGCTTAAAGCAGGATGCTCTCAGATGGAAGTGGCCACTGAACTTAGAGTGTCACAGAGTGTCATCAGCAGGTTGCAACATAGATTATTACTATTTATTTTAAAGAGCCATTGATTCCATGGTGCTGTACATTTAAAGGGGGGTTACATACATAACACATGTCAAACAAGTACAATAATAACGATGAATGAATAACAACTGGCACAGAGGAAGAGAGGACCCTGCTCACGAGGGCTTACAATCTACAAGATACAGATATATAAGATATAGATACAGAGACTCTGGAAGAGTCACAGAAAGGCAAAGAAGTGAACATCATTCGGCTACATTACACATTGATGACTTCTTTATTGTAAACAATGACCTGTACAGTCTTGGCGTTGGTCTGATGCTCCCCAAACATTCTCTCTCTTTCATAAATTTCTTTGAAATAAACAAAGTCATGCCAGGGGTCTATCTGCAGCTTACCAGATCCTATATGAGACAGATCTCTTGGTTAAACCAGACTATGCTTTGAGATGTGAATCTGAGTTAGCTCAATCCCATACAGCAGAACATTGGCTAAAAGTAGCCAATGTTATGGCCAAATATTCTAAATGTGCTAACCAAATTCCCCTTCGCTGGTACTTAACTCCAGCCCGCATAGCACATCTTTCTCCTTGATACTAACACTTGTGTTGGAGACAATGTGGCACCAAGGGTTCCCTACTACACATGTGGTAGAAGTTCCCAATTATACAACTACTGTGGAGGGAAGTGGAAGACCTTCTATGCAATATTTTTAATTGGAAACTCCATCTTACACCAAACCTAGCCATTCTAGACTTAACCTTTCATAATGCACGATATCCATTTTATGCAGTACTCTCTCAAATTTTAATAGCCACTGGAACCACAAAAGCGGCACATTGGAAAAATAAATCTTTCACCCTCCCCCAATCACAATTAATTAACAGAATAAATGTGCAGTACAAATGTGAGACCATTTTAGTAATCGTCCTACACACCATTGCCAGAATTAGGAATAATTGGCTTCCTTGGACTATTTCCACTCAATATAAATAAAGGTAACAACATCATTTGATATTGAAAGGAGATTCATAGAGATTAATGAAGACCAGTGAATCTATTACAGTCATTAATTTGCCCTATGATAACTCTGTATATCTAACATGTACTGCTGCTTAGTGTTGAGCGATTACGTTAGCCATCGACATCGATCAATGGTCGATAGTCGACCATCATCGACAATATAGTCGATAGTGAGTGGTCGATTATGAGCGATGACCATTAAAGTCTATGGGAAAGCAACAACACCTTCATTCTTACACCCAAACAGGGCTGGAGAAGCTGGAATTAACAGCCACAACAGTCAAATGGATACGTGCTACATCTTAGGCAACACACTTAGGTTTATAATAGTCACAGAAAAAAGAAAGCACACACCATTCACTATCCTGTCTGTACTACAGCAGCCACTTTAACCTGCATCACCCACAAATTAAAATTGCCAGAAGGCAGTATTATTTGAACCATCATTTTATTGAACTGGACATTGAAAATCCTTTCCTGGAACCAGCCTGACCGCTAAAACCTGCATGACCTCACAGATTAAAAAGTTCCCGGAAGAAAGTATCTTTGAACCACCATTTTAGTTGAACTGGACTTGTCAAACCCTGTCCTGGACCGCAGCATTAAAAGGACCCTTAAACCTGTCTGACCCACAGATTTAAAAAGTTGGCCGTAAAAAGGAGTCTTTCAACCACCATTTTAGGTTCACAGGACATTGACTAGAACTGTCCTGGACCGCATATGACCATTAAACCTGTCTGACCCCCAGATTAAAAATGCCGGAAAAAGGAGTCTTTGTCTACCCACCATTATTTGAGTTTCACTGAAATTGACAAACACTGTCCATGGACGGCAGCATGACCCATTAAACCTGTCTGACCCACAATTAAAAAGTGCCCGGAAAAATGAGTCCTTTCAACCACCATTTTAGTTGAACTTGACTTGACCTAGAACTGTCCCTGGACCGCAGATGACCATAATCCTTCTGACCCCAGATTAAAAAAGTGCCGGAAAAAGGATCTTTCAACCACCATTTTAGTTGAACTGGACATTGACTATACCTGGCCTGCACCGCAGTATGACCATTAAGCCCTTCTGACCCCCAGATTTAAAAAGTGCCGGAAAAAGGAGTCTTTCAATCACCACCATTTTAGGATGAACTGGACATTGACTATACCTGTCCTTTGGCCACAGCATGACCCAGGCCGGAGTTACAGTTGGTGCGGTGAGAGCCCGAGGCAGGCGACCGTCATCTATTAACACGCAGGTTAAAAGCCCTGATGACGCAGCAACAACACTGTCGTTGCTAAGCAGAGTGGCGGAAAGCGGAAGTGGTGAGAACTCCAGCCCTCCTCAGTACACAGTCCCAAGACCTGGTAGCGCATGCCCCTCGTATGAGTGCGGACCAATTGAGCTCACTTGGAAATACTGGTGGCTAACGCTCCTGTTACACCCAGTTGCCCTTTTACTTTGGCATTCCTTTTTCTCATTTTACTCAACGGGCTGGAGGAAATGGACCTCTGTACCTTTGTTCCATCTGTCCGTGCTCCATACTCCATGTCCTCTGAATAACTACATCTGGTCTATTCCTTCCTGTAACCTCCCTTTGTACCATACAGAGGAATTTTTTTAACAGCTATTTTTGTACATGCCAAGTTTATTTAGTAGTTTAATTCAGAAAACACATTTTTAAAATAGGATGGGAATTTCCCACCATGTCCCTTATGTTTCTCCTTTTTTTAAAATTATTTAAATGGGTTGTCTCAATACAGGGATATGAATAGCTATGATAAAGATCTTGCAAAAACAAGTCATTTGCAATATGTTCCATCAACAGTGTGTCCTACCTATTACAGTTTCTGACAGCACCATCACCCTGAGCCATCTCACTGACAATTGTGAAGAACAAATGTCTGTTAGAAACAACATTTTTTTATAATGGACCTGTAGTAAGCTGCAATGTCACAGCAAAATGCCCCCAAAAATTCAAAACATGACCCATGAGACACTTTTGACATTGTGAAAACAAATGTCTATTAGACACAACATTCTTTTATAAAGGAACCTGTAGTATTGCTTGCATTTTCAAAGCAGCATGACCCAAAAGAATATATAAAAATGACTTCACAGCCACTGTTTAAAAATTGTGAGGGAGAAATGCCACTTAAAAATCCACATTGTCTGTTCCAAAGGACATAAATTATTGCTGTATCTCACAGCAACATGACCCCAAAAATTATAATATGACTTCTCAGCCACCTGGTTAAAAATTGTGAGGCAACATGACCCAAAAACCAATGACAAAGTGAAAAATTCTAAATAATGAAGTGATTAATGGAATAATGGGTTTTGTCATGAAACTTGATTCCCACTCCCCCCCCCCCCCCCCCCCCCACCCCCCCCCCCCCCCCCCCCCCCCCCACCCCCCCCCCCTTTTACAGTCCCTCACAGCAAAACCAGCAAAATTGAACTGTTGGGAACTGAGAATAAAAATTGCAGTACAAATGATCATTTTTAAAATAAGTTTTCAAGAGGACCATTTCTGTTTGGAGGATGAAAGTGACGTAGACCAGCCAACTAAATCGTGACCTCGCATTGAGGCCACAACAACATCAGAGATCCATGCCTGATTCATCATTTGATGAAAGCAAACGATCCACATTATCTGTGGAAAGCCGGATGTGGTTTGTCTGTAATGACTCCTCCGGCTGTGCTGAAGGTCCTCCCCCCCCCCCACGTCCCCCCCGCCATCAACCGTCCGGGTCCCTCCCCACCACCACCTTCCCCGCGCACGCTCAGATATGACGCTGGCTGCTGGGCAGGACAACACCTACTATGCGTCGAGCCAGCTCGGGCCATTCGTCCATTTTTGTGATACACAGAAGTCTATTGGGTCACGGAACCCATACAAAAACACGGGTTGAGACCGCAGATGTCCGTGCACCATTGATCTTAAGTCTGTCCTCTGGGTGCTTGTATGTTGCCCTGCATTGCATGCTGGTGAGGTGGTAAATAAAGAATTGCCGCAGAGGTTCACCCATTAGGTCATCGCCACCTTGCCCTGCTGCTGCTGCTGCTGCGCTACGGCTACCTTGGCACTCTACTGCTGTCTCGTCGCTGCGTTGTTTACACCAACCCCCTACCGAGACATTATGAAGAACGGAAGCAGACGCAACAGATGTCTCCAGTTGATCAATCAGCAAGGTCTCCATTTCCTGTATTTTACTCCCTATTTGGGGTGGGTGGAAGGAAAGTGCTGAGTTTTGTTTTGTACCGGGGATCCAGAGGGTGGCCACCCAGTAACTGTTGTTCATTTTTGATGGCCTTAATGCGAGATCATGTTGGAGGAAATGGAGCATCCAAGCACTCATGTGAGAGATGGAGCCTTGATTTCCCAAGCCTCTGGTCGAGGGGCACTAGCAAACTGATCTTCCTCATCTTCCTCCTCCGCCTCAAATTCGCGCCAACCTCTTTCCAAGCAGGGACGTCGGTAACATCGGTGTCCTAGGAATACCTCTCCTCTCCTCCTCGCTGCCTCCGGCACAGCTTCAACACAGCCCTGACTTGCCTGAGATGATGCACCCTGAGAGCTGATGCGCCACCTTGCACTAGCTCTGGACCCCGAACCACTGCCTAATGAAGACCGATGAAATTGTGAACTGTCGGGCCTTGTGGATTTGACGGAGAGAAAGGCTCCGGGTCCGCAGCTGGTGTCCGTCTCCTCCTCCTCGCTGGCGGGACCTGTTGTTTCAGAGTGTCCAACGATCGTTCCAGAACTAAGATCACCACAATGCTCATGCTGACCAGGGCATTGTCCGCACTGACCATTTTGGTGGCTTCTTCAAAACTGGCAAGGATGTGCAGAGCTCTTTCACCTGTCCACTCTCGGTGGCTCAACACCCCGAGGTCCGCACCGCTGCTTGTCAGCCATGTGTCACTTCGTACTGGTAATGGCATTGCGCTGCTGCCACAATCGCTGAGCATGTGGAGGGTGAATTCCAGGTGTTGCCACGTCAACAATGAGACGGTTACGGGGAGGCCGAGCTGACGCTGCAACGCAGCAGGCGGGACGAAGCAGGTGGCGAACGGCGGAAGTGCGAACTCAGACCTCGAGCTTCTTCAGCAGGCAGTCCAGACCCGGGTAGCTCTTTAGAAATTTCTGGACGACCAGAGTTCATGACATGTGCCAGGCAAGGGATGTGCTCCAGCTACCGATCTTAAGGGCGGCCAGCAGATTTCGCCCGTTATCGCAACCACCTTGCCTGGCACAAGGTTCTTGTCACCCAGCCAGCGCTCGGTCTCAGTTGCGGAGAGCCGTCCACAGCTCCTGACCTGTGTGGGAGACGGTCCTCCAAGACAGATTAATTTCAAAACGGCTTTGGTTTCTCTGGGAAACGTGATGCCACCAGAGGACCTTGGGGGAAAGAGCCCTGCACCATCCCTGCGGTTTTGAAGAGCGTGCGCCGAGCCTGAGAGCCACCGTCACCCCCAGAGACATCCACCCAGCTCACCCAGTGAGCTGTCACAGAGATATAGCGGCCTTGCCGTGCTTACTAGTCCATGTGTCGGTGGTCAGATGGACTTTTCCATCCACAGATGCAGACAACGCGCTTGAAATTTTAGATGACACTTGGCTGGCCAGGGCAGGGACGGCTTTTCTGGCAAAGAAATCCTGCTCGGCATCGGTATTGGGCGGGAAAGGGCCCATGACGTGGGGAACCCACTGTGCCCACCAGACAGAAAGGCAACATTTCCAAGGCCAAAGCCGGGCAATCCCGACATTCAGGCTTTTGGCTTTGGGATGGTTTGGGGTTAAAAGTGTTTCTTCTGCTCCCAAACCTGGAAGACAGAAGGCGGGCTGCAAGACGCCGCTGAAACGGCGTGCAGGTCGTCAAACTGGCGAAGGAAAGAAGGGTAGGTGGGTCTCGGGTGGTGCTGGTGTACTTGGGCGACGGTGGAGGCTAAAGGGGAGGCTGACCCTGATCATGACTCTGAGAGACATGGGCAAGCTGAGGAACGCTTGTGGTGGGGGAGGAGGAGGAGGCGGAGACAGAGGGTGTGACAGTGGTGGAGGCCCGGCGTCGTCTGGCCTTTTTGGCCAAGGTTTCCCTCCATTTCAACTCATGCATTTGCTGCATGGACTAGACATGTTGGTGGTGGTTAACCACTTAAGGTTCTTGCCTCTACTTATGCGTTTACGGCAAAGGCGGCATATGACATCGCTGAATGAATCAGAGGCTTGCTCAAAGAAGGCCCAGGCTTGAGAGGTCCTGGACCTTTTTGACGGCGATAAGCGAGGAGCGGGGTTTGCGCTGACCGTGGCTGGCGGAAATCATTTTCAGCGGACTTCTGCGACCACCCTCTCCCTTTTTGTGGTGGGACCCGTATTGACCACCTCCTCCTCGTCCACTGATGAAGCGCTCGCAAGCAAATTCTGCGGAAAAGACCACGATGGATCCGCAATGTCGTCATCATCATCATCAACACAGGTGACTTGGTCGTCCTGACTGTTTCTGAATCCAGAAGCTGGCGTGTGCTACAAGCAAGAGGGCCTGCAATGCGTTCCGACCGCACGAGATTTTTTCCGATATGACCGGCTTCCTTTCCTCCTCCTCTGATGGCATCAGTAACAGGGCGTCAGAGTTCCAGACTAAATCATCCTCTTGATTCTTTTGACAATGCCCTTCTGACCCCAACCGCATTTTGGTCCATCAAAAGAGGTCTCAGTACAATGGATTTATCCACAGTGGTGGGTACACGCGTTGACATGAGCGCTGCTTCATGTTGATCGGAATGCTGATGACGCGCTGTATGACGCCATTGGGGCCAGTGACTGGGAGGACGAGGAGGTTGCAGGATGCAGGTTTCCCATTACCCACAGAATAGGACAGATTGGCGACGCTGTTCTTATCTGAATTCACAGGGCCAGACCCAGCGAAGACAGGCCTGACGGTCTGCAACTGCGATGATCCGCTGAGGCCTGCTGTTGTCGCCAGACTGAAGCAGCACCTTCTCTCGTACCTCTACCTCCATGTGCTAACCCCCCTCTTTGCTCACTAACAACCTGCATTTCCGCTCATGTTCAGAAATATATAAAATTGAGAGGTATGGAATAGTTTTAGGAAAGTCTCTTATTAAAAACGGCAAATCACAGCTATGCTCAAATCCCACTAAACAAAACAAATTGCTGAATTCAAATTTAACTGCAAGGTGTCCTCTATCAACAATCTGGACTTGGCACAAGTGCAAAAAACACGTATCTGTTATGTTTAGTTAATCAATAAACGGTATTTTTTTGCACCTTTTCAATTCGACCTGTGGTGACTATAATAGAATTGCTGTTTTCAGATTTACGTGCAAGGCTTGCGTCAAGTGAACAAAGCTGTAGTTCGCCAAAGTCAAAAAACACGTATCTGTTAGTATTTCGTAAATACACGAGTATTTTTTGCACCTTCAATCACTGTGTTTGACTATAATATAGCTGTTTTCAGATTTACATGGCAAGCTGCGTGCTATAACAAAGCTGTAGTGCTGCAAAAGTAAAAATACACGTATCTGAAATGTATTCGAATAATAAATATGTATTTTTGCACCTTCAATTCACCTGTGTTGACTAAAAAAATTGCTGTTTTCAGCATTTACGTGCAAGCTGCGGTCAATCAACAAAGCTTTAGTGCGCCAAAGTCAAAACACACGTATCTGTTATGTATTCGTATAATACACGGTAAATTTTTTGCACCTTCAATTCACCTTGTGTGACTATAAAATTACTGTTATATAAGATTTACGTGCAAGCAGTGTCAATGAACAAGCTGTAGTGCCGCCAAAGTCAAAAAACCACGTATCTGTTATGTTTTCGTATAAGTACACTAATAATTTTTGCAGCCTTTCAAATTCACCTGTGTTGACTATAATATAGCTTTTTCAGATTTACATGCAAGCTGGCGTCTATGATACATATCTGGTATGTGCCGCCAAAGTAAAAATACACTTATACTGAAATGTATTCGTCATAAAAAAATAGTATTTTTTTGCACCTTTCAATTCACCTGTGGTGACTATAAAATTGCTGTCGTTTTTCAGATTTACGTGCAAGCTGCGTCAATCAACCAAGCGTAGAGCGCCAAAGTCAAAAAACACGATATCTTTATGTTTTTCGTATAATACAGGTATTATTTATGCACCTTTCAATTCACCTGTGGTGACTATGATAATTGCTGTTTTTAAGTATTTACGTGCAAGCTGCGTCAATGAACAAACTGTAGTGCGCAAAGTCAAAAAACCACGTATCTGAAATGTAGTCGAGATAATAAAAGTGTATTTTTGCACCCTTTCAATTCACCATAGGTGACCTATAAAATTGCTGTTTTCAATTTAAATGCAAGGTTGGATATATGAACAAAGTAGGAATGTGATAAAATTGAAAATTGAAACACTAACTGAAATGTATACTGATAATAAAAGTGGGAGTATTTTGCGACTAACACAGAGACCTGCAGTACTAGAATTGATGTGTAATCCTAATATAAGTTACTGGCTGCCAATATCCAGGAAATATTTCAAAAGTCAAACTGTTAATACTAGAAGATATTGCATTGCAATGTCCAAACACGTATGTCTTTGGTGAACATAATATCCCGAGTGTGCTTTATAGAGCCTGTCTGTGATTGCCCGCTGGGCCCCTCCCCCCGCTTCCTCCCATGACGTTACAGCAGTAGATGCTCCTTTAAAATTCTCTTACCTTAACCACATAAAATTCTTCCAATCTCTAATATAACTATTTTGTAAGTATCACAGCTAATTATTAGAAGGTTTCTCTGTGCAGAAATAGAATAATTTCGGCGTGATGGCCTTTTTGAGCCACAGGCAGAGCGCACGTCCACTCCTATGAGACGCTGAGAGACACTGAGGCTGGAACAGAAACACTGTTCATTAAAACGAGGTCATGTGGATTTTTTACCAGCCAATCGCAACCATACACAGTCCCAGTCATGGACGTTCGCACACACATCTCACCCGTGCTCTATGTTCTGTAATCTCATGCTGGCCGCCAAATTACAGGAACGCCGAAAATGGCGCGATCTAATAGATGATGCACAGATTTTAGCCTAATTATCGCATGATCTAAAAATTTCGATCACCATTAAGACCTTGCCGATTTCAACTTTGTCGATAATAATCGCTCAACACTAGCCATAAGCCCATATTTAAAAAAATAAATAAAAATACTCACGTCTCTCCTTTCCTCCCTCTTCTCTCGATGCGGAGCGGACGACATGACTTCATCATGCCGCCCACTCCAGGATGCCACTTCCAGCGTCTACTAGGCTTTAAGCCTACGCATAGGTTTATGGCCTAGTACGGGCTGTGGAGCAGGCGTTGCGATGACATCATCACATCGTGCTACCTCCTGCGCGGCCTCCAGAGAGCTGAACAGCCAGGATCATCTGATCCTGGCTGTTCTGCCGGAGCCGGCCCAGACCCAGATTTTCCAACAGAAGATATGTCGCAAGGGCATATGAAAGCCTTTTATCGCTCCCCCTGCCGATGGTGATATATATATATATATAGGTATATATATATATATATATATAGTAATATAAATATAATATATAAGTATATATATTAGTATATATATATATACAGCACTCATTGAGCATTGTATGTACAACTCGGAAGGCAAGGTGAGTAATGAACTGTTCCTGCCCTCTTCCTGTAGAAGCAACTGCATAGTTAGTATGCAGCTGCTAAATCTGCACAACAATTATAAAACAGCTGTGCAGAGTGAGGTAGTAACTGGTGGCCCGCTTTTGTCAGGTTGGTGGGGCGGACGTTGCAACCTCTTTCCTCCCCCACTGAATGGCACTGTGACAATATGCAAAGGTTATCCATGGAGAGGGAAGATAGACTTAATAGACGAGAAAACCAAACAGACTGTTGAAAGAAAGAATGGATACAGAAGTTGTTCCATCAGTACAGTCAGTAGAACTTGATAATCCATAAAATTCATAGAGATATCCATAAAGGTATAAGTCCATGCAGGGTCATAAACTGACAAAGGAAGCAACAGACTGGAATCTTTTTGGAAAGAGCCTTTTTTGGTGCACTAGTTGTGCAAACCACTACAAAGTCTTTAAGATAATTGGATTAAAAGCCCTACCGATATTGGCAAGAGTTAAGATCCAACATACAGTATACATGGATAACCAGAAAGCACCCGAGTAGAGATTTATTTTCTTCAGAAAAAAATGTGTGGTGTCCCTCGGGGGTACCACAGACTTTGGCTGAAGCTATTGGCAGAATGCTACTCTGGGTTCAATAATAAACTGAGGTTTAGCAGTTACATCTGTAGAGGACTCAGGTAATAAGCAAACTGCAAGTCAAGTAGGTTCTTGTGGCCCATGTGGTGCAATATTTATGAGGGGAATGCAATACCCATCTATTTTCATCTCCCCTTGCCATTCAGATGATAAGTGTCCTTAACAGAGATTGCACCAGTACCAGGAATACATTACTAAAAACAAATGAAGTAATTATAAGTGTCATATTGATTTAGGATGTTTCAATCATTCTTTTTTGACAGTAAGTAGGAAAAATTTCAACACCATTATTTGTGAGTACTTTGAACAAACTACATTTGCAGTATTCTTTGTGCTGTTGACCTTTAATGAGATAACATATTGTAAAAATGCTAATTTTTGTACCACTTTAGCAGATCTATATAAGATTTGCTTTTATGACATTGTCTGAATGTAACACGTTCGTCTTTTTAATTGCTCAAAGCAATATTAATAATGCATAATTATTGCACTCTGTCTCATGTTTACTGAAATGGAAAAAGATAAAAGTTAGACCTAATAACTTACTATTTTTAATATCACCAAAACTGAACATGAGCCGGCTTATAATAAGAGCATTTTTTAAGATATACGATCAAGGAAGAGGAGTGAACACCCCTGTTATTACATCTGCATTTGTCTGTAAATGACTTAGCGGTCCCCATTCAAATTTTTTGAGACATTATTGCATTTAAGACAAAAGTTGCATTTCATTTAAAATTAGTAACTAGTTGCATCATGCAGCAATTGAAATCCAATTTTTTTTTATCATTAATAAATAGTCTTTTACATGACTTGAATAATTTAGCCTTCTGTTAATTATAAGGCATCTTTTATTATTATTATTTTATTAATTTAAATAGCATTAACATTTTGCAGGGCTGTACAAGAAATTACACCACAGTCTGCAACAACATAACTTTTGGAAATAACAGTTTTACTAGGCCAACTCAAAACTTTATTTTTTTCTGTCCAATTTCATCTACATGTACTGTAGATGTTTTTTAGATTGATGTTTAGCTTTATGAACCAATAATGCTATAGCACATGCACAGATGACTGCATCCTGAAGATTTGCATGGTGCAGTTCACAATTTAAATGGTGGTCTGTACAGCAGCTTACCTATGTCTGGGTCACTCAATTCTCTTTACAAATAGTGCTAGGAGTTAACATCCTATCTCCTTTAGATTGTTATGCCCATTAGTCAAGCCTGAGTCTAAGATTGGGAGCAGAACCTACTAAAGTCTGAACCTGCATCCAATCAATGATTGAGGTGGAGTATTTCAACCTGGCTTTTAGTCTACACCTTGTCTGTGATTACACTTCGTAACCCATAGGATGTTGGATTGCAGATAACTGTTTAATGGGTTTTCTTTGCTCTGTCTTAATGTATGAATATTTAATTCCAGCCTTATCTTTAGGAAAATGGTGCCACTAGTGAAAGTAAGATAAAGTAGTTTCATAGGGTTTGAGTTTGGTTCTTACAGGGAGGGTCTGGATGATTTATTGTCCAGTGGTCATCCTTACCTATTATGAGTTCGATGCACTGATTATTCATACAAGCTTCTAGAAGACATAATGCATCAACAGGGGCATAACTAGAAAAAGCTGGGCCCCATAACAAATATTTTGATTAATCTTCTCACCCATGAACATTTACCAGCTTTATTCTGGTTGGTCGTTATGATTACATGATACCAACCATGTTTAGCTCTTTATATCTTCTACCAGTTTTGTACAGTAACAGTAATAGCACATTTAACAGTATAAAAAAATAGTTTTTATGTCTCCACATTCCAAGAGCAATAACTTACAATAATCACAACTTTACACTGTTCCTTGTGTATTTTAGGTAAAAGAAATAGTAAAGATCCACAGCATACTATATATTGTGTTTAATGTGAGGTATATATTTTACAGTGTTTTCAAGTAAAAAGTCTATAAAATTTTGTACCTGAAAACACTTTAAAATATATACCTCACGTTAAACAATATTTAGTGTGCTTTGGATCTTTACTATTTCTATACATACAGGTTTAAAAATCCCTTCCACTAGCATCCCCTAATTTAACTGTATGTTGTACATTATATATGTTTATTTTAGGTAATAGTTAACATTATTATGCAGGTAATGACAATGGTGGTGATATTATATATGTGTACTTTATACCTAAAACAAAATTAAGACTTTTAATGTTTTGTTTTTTTGTTACGCTAAACATTTTTTAGCAACTTTAAATTATTTTTTAAGATGAAATGGGGACTTATAAAATGCTGTTAGTGATAAAGTGACATATGGAGCCCCCTCCATTTGTCTAATCACCTAGATGCCAGGGTCACTATTGACTGTTGCATCTATGGACTTGATCAGGAGTGCCATCCACAAGGGCTTTTTCCTATCATACATGATATGGGTTATATATTGCAATAGTGGACTGATTACTTCCTCTTATTTCAATAATAATAATAATAATAATAATAATAATAATAAAACAATCTTAAAGATGTTTAAACAGTAGCACACTCATAGACAGGGTATGATGTGATACATTTGATTATACTGAGTATATTGTTGTGCTACTTTTCAAACTTTTATAGCACTGGACATTGTGATCCTAACTTGAACCCCATTGATAAAGCAGACGCCATAGCAACTAGTATCGCTGCTATAGCATTGGGGCCATCCCTGTGCAACAAATGTTCCCTACTTTTAAACTTCATTCTCTACTTATACCTGGTATGCCTCTACCAGATCCTTAGTTGTTCACTCAGTCATAAATCACAGGACCTGTTTTGCAATGAGAACTCTCAAACATCATGGAGGACAATATACAGCAGAAAGGAGCAGTGGAGCAGTGATTGCAGCACTCAGGTGAGATAAAATACTCAGTATACATCTAGCACTATCTTTGTGTATCTTAATTGCTCTCCCCAGCCTTCTCAATTGATTATATGGGTATTTGTAATCTGAGATTTCAGTGAATATTTTTGTTGCACTAAGAACACTAATAGCAGTAACAAGTGGTGAATATATTTTTTCTAAGTTATCAAAACTTACTTATGTTCAGCAGTATCACAGAACAGACTTGTAGACGTGGTAACAATTTCAATAGAATAAGCGTATGCGTCAACATTAAAACTGAAGGAACTTATGAAACTTATGAAAAAATTTCAGAAAAATGGCAAGAAAAATCAAATTTTTATTTTCTGACCTAATTGTTACCATTTTTGTGCAATTGGTTATCAATATATTCAAATTATTGTTTTCTTCATTATAATTTACATTTTAGATAATATAGCTAATTTGAAAAAGGAGAGATGCACTAATAAGCTTGGCTTAGGGCAAAAATATTCTGGCACCGACACTGTATGTACTACATTGTGAATGTGTAATTTTGTCTCCACCCATAACATCCTCCTCAAGAATAAGAAATAGAAGTCAGCCTTCTTTTGATATACTTCCTGCACAGTGACCCATACAACTTACTTCCCAAGTAGCAACACAGAGTGGATTCAGACTCAGAATATTGGTTTCATCTCCATTTTGTTATAGCAAAGGGAGCATCTGCTTCAAAATATAGATGGTTTGATGTTCTTTATTGTTGCTCATAAATAAACTGTTCTGAAGTATGACCATACTCTACAGGTACTGTCAAGGCATTTTTAAGTTTCTATGTAGCCTGAAACTTAAGAAGAAGATCCTGGTCAAGATATTGGACTCTGGCTCCCATAACCTCTCTTCTGGCCCGATCCCCTTCCAGTCAACACGGTAGTACTGCTTCACCCTAATAGTTTTCTCAGCCAGAATCTCCTTTACCTCAAGGATGTTAGTAGAGTTGGCCTTATGAGTTGGACTTACGTCTTCTTGGGAGAAGCGGTTGAGGACCATTGGCATAAGGAGCTAGACATAGAAGGAGTTCGGGATGTGCATAGAAGGAGGCAGGCAGAGTTTGTAGGCCACCGGGTTGATGTGCTGTAGAACCTCAAATGGACCCAAAAATCATGGACTCAGCTTGTAGCTGGGAATCTCCAAGTGCATGTATTTGGCAGATAACCATACCCTATCTCCAGCGGAGGTCGGAGGTGTTCTTCTTTTCCTGTCCACCTGTAACTTCATGCATGAGAATGCTTAAAGAAAGAACTGTTTGGGTCTCTTGCCAAATGGCCATGAGGTGTCGGACTTGGGCATCCATGGCAGGAACAACCAAAGAGGCTGACAGGGGTGTGGTGGGGGGGGGGGGGGGGGGGGGGGGGGGGGGGGGGGGTGGAGAGTGTTGGCCATAGACAATATAGAAGGGAGAGGCCCCAGCCAAATTGGAATCTCAATTGTTGTAGAAGACAGGGTATCACTAGACAGTGAGAATGGCAGCCTTGTCCTCAATGTGTGACCAGTTGAGCACCAGGGCTTGGCATTTTAGCCATGGAGGTCCCAGTAGAACATTGAGGTAACACGTAGAACACAATTTTTTTTCCTTATCTAATGCCCCACTTAAAGACTCATGGGTTCAGTACTGAAAAGAGTCATGCAAGCCTTCACCATTAATGGAGGAGGTGACCAGAAGTTTATCAAGATGGATCATCGGGAGGCGATACTAAATTCCTGGCTGATCCTGAATCCACAAAGGCTGAGGCTTGAAACATATTACCAGGCGAGGTGCAGAGTTGGACTGGCATGGTCAGATTTGGAGAGGTAGTGTTCACACCTCATGCCTCTACCACATAATCTAGGTGTAGGAGTTTCCTGGATGCAATGGACAGTCCATACAGAAATGCACAGGACTTGCGCAGAAGATGCAAAGATTCTGCTGTCATCAATGGGACCATTTTTTCTGTGACCAGTGGGCTCTGTCTACTTGCATAGGTTCTTCCGAAGAAGCCATTGGTGAAGGCAGTGGAGGCCTTTGAAACACTGGAGAAAGATGGGGAAGATGGCATGGCCTGACCGGTTCATGTTGTTGGTGAAGTTCCTGCTGTCTCTTAGCGAACCGGAAATCAATACAGATTGCCAGGCAAATGAGCTCATCCAAGGAAGAAGGGAGGTCACAAACGGCAAGTTCATCTTTTATCCTACCAGCGAGGCCCTGCCAGAATGTGGCTGCAAGGGCCTCATTGTTTCAAGACAGCTCTGAGAAGAGGTTATTGTACTGCAAATTGTTCAACTGTGGAGCAGAGAATCCACAGTGGAAGATGCACGTCCATGCTCCTCAAACACATTGAGGAACAACTCGAAGAAGACGTGAATGTTGGCAGACACTGGGCCCCCTCTGTCCCAAAGAGGTGTGGCCCAGGCCACGGCTTCAACCAATAGAAGACTGACTACAATTGTTCGTTCGGTGGAGAATTGGTTCACCACTGATTTCAAATGGATGGTACACTGCTAATGAACCCACTGCAGGACTGAAGATTCCTGTTGAACTTTGGTGGCAAAGGCAGGTGTAGCTTGAGGCCAAGAGATGCCAACACAGCCATAAGCACTGGACTTGTCACAGGGGGTGATGAAGGTGGAGTAGTAGGTAGTAGGTAGACGGACTAAGAGCTGCTGCATCATGGCAGCCAGCTGGTCAAAATGTTGACTTTGTCTTGCGACGGTCGTCGTGACATCCTGGACATCTGGCACAGGCACTTCTGCGGAATCCATGATCAGATCTAACTGCTAGGATGTGGATCCTCTAGACCACTGCAAGGGGTGGTGAAAGCCATGTCAGGCAGCAGAGTTTGAGATCCCTCCTGGTTTTAACCAGATCCCACAGCAAGGCAGGTTGGGCTTGTGCAGTGGGAGACACCCAAGTTGTGACCTGTATGCGACCTGCTTGTGGTGGAAGTCATGGTGCAGCAACTAGATCTTCTGGGGGTAACTTAATAAGCTTTTGGTAGGTTGAAAAAACACCTGAAGCAATGCTGACTGCATGCGGGTGCTTCTGGGAGGAACATTGAACCAACACAACCATCAATGGGGTCCACAGAGGCTCAGTTAGGTACAAGTCTGGGGAAATAGGGGTGAAACCTTGGTCATGCTCTTCTAACCAATGTCAGTATCATGATACGACACTGTAGACAGGAAGTAAATCCGCTAGGTCAACTTGGAAGGGTTGGCATAACCTACACAAGGAGCAGGGTTTAAAGGGCCCCCAATCCTCCACAAAGCCAGTTGGTATTTGCTACTGAAACCCCCAGGTTGCTAGCCCCCCAACATAGGTCCTCATGGGCAATCAGTCAGGCAGGCAGCAGACAAAGCAGAGTAAGTAATGGAGCAGGTGAAAACGGCAACAGGAAGGCAATCCGGATAAACACACAGGAGTGGTAGAACGGCAAAATGACACCAACAACTGAACAATGGGTGCTGGGGGATTAGCCCCTAAAATCTCATGGTCTGCTATAGTTCTTGTCAGTGTGTGCACCCCCTATGGGACAGAAGTAGAGATGCAACCAGAAGGAAAAGACTCTGGCAAGGATGCCAGGACGACGGTGCCTGGCACCTATACATGTGAGTGGTGGAGCGAGTGTGACCGCAGACCAACACTTGGAACGCGGCGCAGCCTGTATGGAAGGGGGTAGCGAACGCAGCCACCAGGCACCAGACCACAGGGTGCAACGCTAAATTCATATATTTCTAGTTGTGTGACATGTCACACTGTCTTGCTAAAAGATCCCAACCACCCCAGTAAAGCACATATATGGGTGTAGGTGATCTGCAAAGATAAATTCATACCCAGATGAGTTGAGAGTGACTTCCAAATGGCTGAGTGGACCCAGAAAATGCCACAAAGCATTCCCCAGACCATAAGGCTGCCTCCACCAGCTTATATTCTTCAAGCAATAGTTGCAGTGTTTGTTCTCTGATGTTTTTCACCTGAAACACCAAAGTCCATTCATTTGATAAACCAGTAAACATGACAGCAGAGTTCCAACTTCGATACTGCCATAAAATTTAAACCTTTTCTTCTGATGCAACTTCGTTAGCAGAGGTCCAGTGATCATCTGTCTGCTTCAAAGCCCCATATACAGTTGGGTTCACTATATTGTTACAGTATTTAAGATACACAGAGTCACATGTGGTAGCCCCTTAGGTTCATTTTGGTAGTGAGCTGTTCCACAGTCACCCTCCAACACCTTCATATCTGATGATCACTTCCTACGTCAGTGACATGTGATGATCTCCAGTTTCCACATTGCTTATTCAAAGTGGTGCCATTACTTTACTCAAAATGAAGTTTCACAACAGCAGGATTCGAACAGTTCACAATCTTTCAGTTTCAAAAATTCTACCACTTTGGCCCGAAAGCCAAAAATCATCCCTTTCTGCAACTTTGATAAATCACCCCATAACAACAATAAATGATATGTGTGCAGACAGCCCATAGCACACCTCATATACCCATTAAGCCATCTCACCACATGTGACTTCCTTCATGAGCTACGCGCTGCTGACATTGAAAGCAAGAAATGGTTATAACAATGTGAATTGCCTATGTATAAATAGACAAAATATGTTAGTCATGTTTGATAAAAGCATTGCTACAGTTTTAAATGATGCACCTTCATATGCCTTATTTATATATACAGTATCTCACAAAAGTAAGTACATCCCTCACATATTTGTAAATATTGAATTATATATTTTCATGGGACAACACTGGAGATATGATACTTAGATACATTGTAAAGTAGCTAGTGTACAGCTTGTACAACAGTATAAATGTAGTGTGCCCTCAAAATAACTCAACAACTAGCCATCAATGTCTGAACCACTGGCAACAAAAGTGAGTACACTCCTAAAGGAAGATGGAAAAATTGCACTCAAGTGTCAATATTTTGTGTGGCCACCATTATTTTCCAGCACTGCCTTAACTCTCTTGGACATGGAGTTCACTAGAGCTTCACAGATTACCACTGAAATCTTCCACTCCAGACTACATCAGGGAGTTGGTGGATGTTAGAGACCTTGTGCTCCTCCACCTTCCCTTTGAGGATTCCCCACAGATTTTCAGTAAAGGGTGTGGGAGGGAGGGGGGGAGTGGGGGGTCGGGGTGGGGGGGGGGGGGGTTAGGTCGGAGACAATGTTTTGGCCCATCCACCACCTTTATCCTCCTTTTCTTTAGCAAGGAAGTGGTAATTCTTTGAGGTGCTTTGGGGCTCATTATCATGTTGGAATACTGCCCTGCAGCCCAGTTTGAGAAGGGAGGATATCATGCTTTGCTTCAGTACATCAAAGTACATGTTCACATGCATGGTTCCTTCAATGAACTGTAGCTCTCCACAGCCATCAGCACTCATGTAGCCCCAAATCATGACACTCCCACCACCATGCTTGACTGAAGGCAAGACACACTTGACTTTGTACCCTTCTCCTAGCTGCCTTCACACACACTTGACACCATCTGAACCAAATAAGTTTATCTTGGTCTCATCAGATCACAGGACATGGTTCCAGTAATCCATGTCTTTAGTCTACTTGTCTTCAGAAAGCTGATTGCGGGCTTTTTTCATCTTTAGAAGAGGCTTCCTTCTGGAATGACAGCCATGCAGACCAATTTGATGCACTATGCGGTCTATGGTCTGAGTACTGATAGGCTGACTCACCATCCCAGTACCCTCTGCAACAATGCTGGCAGCACTCATATGTTTATTTTGAAAAGACAATCTCTGGATATGATGCAGAGCACGTGCACGCAACTTCTTTGGTGACGCAAGAGGTAAGGGCCTGTTTTCTGCATGGGAACAGTCTTGCTGAAACACTGTAAGTCTTGGACCACCGATGCTGGCAACTCATTTTCAGGATGTTGGCAATCTTCTTATAGCCCATGCAATCTTTATGTACAGCAACAAATCTTTTTTTCAGATCCTCAGAGAGATCATTGCCATGGTGAAAAACTGATCTCAAACAAGATTAGCTGTTGTTCTACTGATAAGCCTTTGCTCTTAATCCTCACAGCCTGTGCAGCTTTATTGAGTTACAGATAAGATCTCCTGCACTGCTCTTTGTAATGTTTCAGGTAGTTACAGAGAGAGGCTAAAAATGCTAATCACTGCTTTAGGGCCACCCACAGTGTGAGAAGAGCAGAAACTGCATAGTGAGAAAACCCTTTTGAAGTTACAGCTCTTAGCATACATTTGTGTACGTCAGGTCTATACAGTACATCACGAATATATGATAATCAAAGACTTTACTATGGCCTTTACTATAAACTGTAAAGCAATAAGAATGGCAGTTGCAGCCAATATCAGGCAGCTACTGCCAAGGCAAAAAGGATCATGAGGTGTATTAAAAGGAACAAAGAGACACATGAGGATAACGTCTCCCATTATACTATAAAAATCCCTGGTCATACCGCACATGGAATACAGTGTACAGTTTTGGGCACCAGTGCACAAGAAAGACATTGTAGAGCTTTAACAAGTTCAAAGGCGAGCAAAGAAAATAATAAAAGGACTGGGTGGACTGCAATACCCAGAAAATTAGTGAGATTAGGGTTATTTAGTTGAAAGAAAAGACGGCTTTGGGGGGACATAATAAATATGTATCAATATATCGGAGGTCAATAAAGAGATCTCTCCCAAGATCTATTTATACCCAGGATTGTATCTAGAGCAAGGGGACATCCTCTATGTCTAGATTGGAGTCAGGAAGGAATTTTTTCCCCTAAAATGAGGACAATTTGCTTCCACCTCATGGGGGGTTTTGCCTTTCCTTGGATCAACACTATAGCACAATTAGCTGAACTGGATGGACCTCTGTCTTTTTTTGGCCTAACAAACTATGTAACTATGTCACTGAATTATACCCACAATAAACCTGTATAAGCTCCACCAACTTCAAAAAATCATGGGCACATCAAATTTTTAAGGACACAGGAAAGTCCTTCATTTTTACAGATTGTCCAGTAACTTGTGGACACTTGGCAATGTCGATGGGGATCGATTTTCACAAAATTATTCCAGCATGTTCCGTTTTGACACCTTCTTTATAAGCTTCCCTTATACTGTAAGCTGCTCTGCAAAATAAATAGAGGATTTGCAGAATGTTGTGAAATTGTAAAAGCAAATAAATGGAAAAATACTGGGCAGTGCATAGTTTAGGGTAATTCTCTTTTTTGTCTGGTAGCCATTTGTACAGCGTATGTCATTATAATAAAAATAAATACTTATATTATCTAAAAGTAAGATGAATGCAGAAACTGAAAGTGTCAAGGTACCAAGCAATGGAAATGAAATACTTTGATTACCTCAATATATTTTCATTAAAACCACTTTCTATACGTTTATGGACATAATTAGTATTTTTTTAAATCAATGTACTATTACTCTTGTACAAAATCAGCAGCGCTGCTTAACTTTGGTAATCACATTTATGACATTCAAAAATATCAGTCCAAGAGTACAAGAATAAAAGTTCATGTTTCCATGGCAACATTTCTTATTAGCACAGTAGAGAACTTGGTTTCATTAAACCTGAGTACATCCAAGACACTGAATATAAGAACAATGTTAGGTTATCAAGGGTTCTTGGAAACTTCTGGGATGTTAAGATCATTTTGTAAATTCCTATATGTTTTAATGTTTTTTCTTGATGTATTATCTGGCTACAATTCTACCAATCGCTACTGAAGATTTACCCATAAGGCATACCAATGAAGATCATGGTGTGATTCCAATAAAGAGTCAAAATCATGTTAAACTTTGTATGTTTTCAGTTGAATTCTAATAAATATTTAATCATATAATTATTAATTAATCTAGGAAAAAAACAGAATAATCCAAATTGAACTGAAAATTCAGCACATACAGGGGAGGTCAGATACAAACACGTAATGGCCTACAGCAGTTTCACGCCGGTTGATGCTTCATCAGAGCCCTATGGGGAAATGACGTAACTACGTCCTTAAATACTCCATCCTCATGTCAATCATATTTAAAACCTAAAAAATATTCTCTGTGACAAAACTAAATATCTAAACACAATTTACTATAAAAACGACGAAAGACCAATGGGTTCAATGCACCTGTGCACAAAATCCATTCTGCTATGCATCTTAAAAGACCTGTACCATTATTAGGCGAAAACACCCACTGCAATCCTGCAAATCTCAAACTACCTGCATCACTATTATGCACATCACAAATATGCTGTATGAACTTAGGGGTGCTCTGACATGTTTTTAATGTATAGATATGTTCATGTATGTGTTTGAACATAGGTGTTATCCTCTTATCTATGTAATAAAATCCGCATCTACACCAGATTGCATATTCCGTACAATAAAATTGGAACAGCAAGTAATAAACTGTCCATCCGTATGTTCTGTACTACCTAGTTTCAAAATTACATTAGTATCCATAAGTTCACAAAAAAGAACATGATCCACACCTATGGTTGCTTTTAGGTAATTGTTGCGTTTAACAACCAACCTACCTCTAACTCATCCCTGAGATTCCTACATCTTCGAAAGGAAATAATGTGAAGAAACTTTGTCTTGTCCTTTAAATCCTCATCTGCTTCCAACAGATGCCAATATCATCTCACTGCTGATTGGATCCTACCAGCTAATATATTATACTGAAATGACAACACACATCTGCTCAGTTCCTTACGTCTGCTTGTATTTCTCAATATTTGATGTTTGTCACTTTTAGATGCCTTATCAAATGCCTTTTATTTTCTCAATTCTTTTTTCTGCATGTGATTATCGGGGCAGCCTTTACTTCTGAACTGCTTTTAACAAGTATTTAGAGATATATTTTATAGCAGCTATGTGGGCATTGGTGCCGGTGCCGGTTAACAGGTGCAGGCCATTGATTAGTTTTCTAGGGATGATCTGTGACCTGGAAAAAAATCACTGTGCAGGGAGGAGGAGAGGGTGAGCTGTGACTATGTCCTATTATAAATGGTGGATCTTGTGTTATCTATACACATTGGTGTCACCTTTAGGTGTAATCCCGCCTGTACTGATAATGAGGAGACTGCTGAATGGTGTTCTCTACAGAAAAGGAACTTTCAGACTATAATTAGGCCTAGTGGTCAAAGTGAAAACTGCAAGAATTTTGAAAAATAAGGATAAATTTTGAAAAAATATGTTTATCATAAAAACATTAGTTAAACCATTTTCTCAAAACACTTTTACTACTCCTGCTGAAGATGTTATATAAGAGCAGGAAACGGCTGAAGCAGATTGGAAGACTTGCCTAAGCCATGCAAGGTTTGCTTCTGAGGATACTTAGGTAGAAGTTGTAAAGGCTAGAGTAGTGGATCCACTCGACCACCGCAGGCAATGGTGAAAGCCGCAACAGGGAGTGTAGTCTAAGGGGCCGCTGATTCTAACCATACCCTTCCGCAAGACGGGAAGGACTTGCTGCGGCAGGTGACCCCCAGATGGTGACCAAGGTGTCCGTGGTACAAAATCACTGGACAGGATCATAGTCAGGGACAGGCCGGAAGGTCAGGGCAGGCGGCAAAGTTTGTGGTTGAGAGACATAGGCACTAGGAACTAGTGCACAGGATAAGCAAAAAAGTCACTGTAACGCTTTTTCGCATATGCACTATGACACTATGGATCTGGTAGGGAACTGAGAAAGAGGCAGGGATAAACAGGGTCAGCGCCCAGTGATAACCAATCACCAGCACGCTAGCCCTTTAAATTTCACAGAGCCATTGCGCACTCCCTGAGTAGAGGGTGTACGCATGCTGGACAGCAGAGACAGCACAGAGAGAAAGGAGAGTAGCAAGGTCCGGGCATTTAACTGCAAGTGCGCCTGCGGCGCAAACTGTGGGTTGCGGCGCTACCTGCAAAGGCAGCAGAGGTATAGGTGCACCTGCGAGCCAGCATGTGGGTTGCGGGTGCCCCCATAACAGAAGTCACCAAATACAGCAGCAGATGGTCAGTAATAAACCCATACAAACATTGGACTAGTGGAACATTTAAAATGCATTACTGGTATGCTTTATACATGCACAAAATAAAGGCTTTCAGGGCGCAGTTTGATCTAATTGTGTATTCCCACCTACTGCATCAAGGTAGACTCATCAGGTGGTTTGCTAACATTAATGCAGCTCTGTGGGTCTAAAAGTCTATACGTTCAGGGCTGGGCTCCAATCTCACTGATTATAAGGACCACGTGCACCCAGGTGGGAGGAGTGCACAGCTCCAAAGTCTTCATCAGTAAGAAAGCTTACAAATTTCCTTTACCCTCCCTTCATCCACATCTTATACCACTCTTGGTTGAACTTGATGAACATTTGTCTTTTGTCAACCATTTCTGTGTAAAAATGTAAAAGAATAGTATGGGGGAA
>JAODAL010041861.1:0-35439 GCA_025379985.1 Phyllomedusa bahiana
TACCCCCCTTTGGGTACCTACTTACCTGCCCCCTCTGGCTAATCAGCCGGCTATCAACCCACCCACTTATCTATCTGCCTGCCTTGGGAACCCCACCCCCCCCCCCTTTTGGGTAAACCCCCACCTGCCCCCGTGGGTGGCTAAATAGCCAGGGTAAACCAAAACCCCCCCGGGAACTTACTTTTTCCTTTCCCAACTAAACCCCCCTGCCTGCCTTTTCTTTCCTAAAATACCTACCCCACCTACCTTTCCTTGGCTACCTAGTTGGGACCAAACCCCAAACCCTCTGGGCTACCCCCCTTCCCCGACCCACCTCCCCACCCCCCTTGGGTACTGAAACCCCCTGGCCGGCATCTCCCAGCCCCACCGGGTGGGGGGAAAGCGGGTCTAACAAAACCTTTTGGGGAATTGGGGAAACCCGCCCCCCCTTTCAAATTGATATACAACTATTTTAAAAATTTTAAAGGGGAAAAGCTACTAAAAGTTGTGGCTGAATGTTTTTTTTGGAAAAATTTAATAAAAAAGGGAAAAATTGTTTTTTTTCTAATACCGGTTTTCCAAATAATATTTACACGTTACCCAACCCAGCAAACCCACCCTCATGTCCGCCCCCCCACCCAGCTGGGGGGGTTTAGGGGGGGCCCCCCGATGCTTTACTTTATGTTTGGGCCCGGGAAAAACGGGTTGGGGGGCTCCTTGGGCCCGGGGCCCCTTTAGTGGGGGTTTTTAAATTTTTGCGGCCCCCCCCAGGATTTTGCTTCTTTATTTCCCAATCAGTGGGGGTTGATTCTTTTGGGCCCACCAGTTGGTTTGCTTTTTGGGGGCCCAAACGTGGAGTTACTATTAAGGCCCCCACTGGGGGTTTATTCTTAGGGCCCACCAAAGAGTTGATTTTTTGGGGGGCCCCCAGGGGGGGTTGCTTTTTTGGAGTCCATCATTTGGGGCTGATTCTTAGGGGGCCCCCCGGGAAATTTGATTCAAGGGACTACTAAGGGAAATTGATTTTTTAGGACCTACCAATGGAGTTGATTTTTGGGGGCCGGAGCCAATTTTAGTAGTTGATTCATAAAAGGGGGGGACTACTAAGGGAAGTTGATTTTTCTTTGGGCCTACCAATTTTTAGGTTTTTTTCATAAGACTACTAGTGGAGTTGAAATTTTTGGGGCCACCCAGGATTTTAAATTTTTGGGGCCCACCAGTGGAGTTTTCATAGGGGCTACTAGTGGGGTTTTATTCTTAAAGGGGTTTACCTATTGGGCCCCCCAAAAGGATTTGGGTTATTTGGGGGCCCAATTAAAAAGTTGGGCTCTTGGGCCCCCCAATGGGTTAGTTCTTAAATGCTCATCCCCCCCGCTACGTATAGACTCTTGCACTTAAGGCCCCTTTTTACACGACGGGTTTGGCCCGGTTTTCGGCGTTGGGGTTGGGGGTGGCCCCCCTTCACCCCGGCGGGGGGGGGGCCCCCTGGGGGTTTGGGGGCGTGGCTTGCCCCCTTAAAGGGGTTTCCCCCAAAAAAAATTAAGACAAAGGGGGCCCAACCCGGGGCTAGCCCAACCCAACCGGGGCACCACCCGCCGCACCACCCCAGGGGGACACCCACGGCGTCTGCCCCCGGCCCCCTCGGCAGAACACTTTTTCCGTCAAGAAAAAACAGGGGAAATTTTTCCCACGCGCCGGTCCCGGGCCGGGGGTCCCCGGAGGCCCGGGCCCAAAACCCGGGGGCGTGTGGGAAATTAAAAGCGTTTCCCAAGAAAAACCCCCTTTTTTAATCAGGCGCGATTTTGGGGCCCCGGGTTTTGGCCGCCGGAAAACCCCGGGCGGGAAACCCGCGGCCTAAACCCGGCCCAAATCCTAGTGTTAACAGGCCCAAAAATCTTGCCTTTTTGCCCTTTTTTTTCTTTGCCTTTCTCCCTGAAAAAGAGCCCCAGTCTTTCCCCTCTCAAAGGGCCCCAAAAGCTAAAAGGGGCCCACGGAAAATTTTTCCCTTTGGGTTACCTGTGGTTTATTTCCCAACCCCGGTTTTTGGGGTTTTTTCCATATTGAAATGTGTTAGCCTCACATTGTGTGTCTTATATCATCATGTCACCCTGGTTTTAAAAAAATACAAAACCTATAAACCTAAGAATTAATGACAAAAGCAAATAAATGAAAAACTTGCCTACATTTTTTGGGAGGGAGAAGGTGTTTTTTTTGTATCCCGGGTCCTCTACGAAATTGTGTGTTTGTGTGTCCCGTGTGCGGGGTGGGGTGCCATTTTGTTGAGTTTTGGGGTGTTTTTTGAGGTTTCAAACTGGTTGGTGTTTTTTGGGTCCCTTTTTGTTTGTGGGTGTGTCTTTGTGTGGGAAATGATGTTTTTGCTTTGGTTTTTATTTGTATGTTTGTGGTGTGTTGGGATTTTTGTGTATGTGTGGTGTGTTTTGGTTTTTGTGTTTTTTGTGTGGTGTGTTTTGTGTCTGTGTGAGTGTAAATTTTGTTTTAAAAGTGGGGTGGGGTTTGTGTGTGTGGTGTTGTGTCTTTTTTTGTTTGAATGTGTGTTTTTTTTGTCTTTATGTGCTTGGTGTGGGGTGTGTGTTTTTTGTTTTTTTCCCGTTGTGGGGGTGTTTAAGTTCTCCCCTTTTCCAGACCCAAAAAATGGGGGAGGGCTTCTCTTGTAGACAGTTGCCTCACATATGGCTGAGCTCATGACACTTTCAGAATTCTTCACATATTTAATTAATCATTGCTATTTTTAGAAAGGATAAACCCAATTTAAAAATTTGGTTTTAACTAAAATTTAAAATTTCAAATTTTTCATTTAAAAACCCCAAAAAAACCCTTGACTTTTGTTTTTTTTTAAACGGGAAAAAAAGTGGTCACCAGATCATTTACTGCTTTTTCCTTAAAAAAAAACCCCATGAAGGTTACATCAGACAATCTGTCATTGGCATTTAGTCTGATCATTAATGGTCTAGCACAATCAGGGTGCCTAATGTCATCATGACTTGCAGACTATTGAAGTGTCAAAGGGTTCTACCATGAATGGAAAAGATAACCGCCACTCGCAGCGAAGACTAGAAAGCTGGCTACGCTTGCGCAGTCACTCTTCATTTGTTCTAGGAGTTCGACTGAACCTAAAAGAAAGGTGCACAACGCAACCCACTCCCAGTCGCAAATAGGTTTCGAAACCTATTTCCAAATAGGTGCGGGTTTCCCGAGTATCCTGCAAAATTTCAGGCAATGATGAATTTTTCCTTTGTTATATACCCTTTGGGTATTGGGCAAAGCCCCTTTAAGGCCTGCCATAGATATTCACAGAATAAGCTGACTCGAACTTGCCCACAGTGAGGCAGTGGAAACCCTTGATGCAGCCCTGGGCATGCCAGATCTGGAGATGCTTTTCAAGTAGAGAGGCAGAGAAAGAGAGGCCGAAATCAAGTCATGTTGAGTATCTGCAGTCATGTACAGTAACTGTAAGGTGGACCTTAAGAATCAAGTCCCCTGATGGGCTCCGAAAATCAACTCCCCTGATGGTCCCCGAGAATCAACTCCAATGGTGGGCCCCAGAATCAATTCCACTGGTGGGGCCCCCAAAAACAAATTAAAAGGGGGGTCCCCAAAAATCAGCTCCACTAGGCCCCAAGAATAGCTTCACTGGTGGGGTTAGAATCAACTCCCCGGGGCCCCCCAAAAATCAATTTTCCCTGGGGGGCCCCAATAATAAACCCCCCTGGTGGGCCCCAAGAATCAGCCCCCTTGAAAAACCCCCAAAATCGTTTCACGGTGGGCTCAAATAACCCCCCTGGTGCCCCCGAATCATTCCCGGGTGGGCCCCAAGAATCAACTCCAAGGGTGGGCACCTTAAATCAACTTCACTGATGGACTCCAGAATCAAAATCCCCTTGGGCCCCAAGCTAAACTCCCCTGGGGCCCCCAAAAATTAATTTAATAGATAAAAGGGGTGGTAACATTGGTGACATCAATTTTTCCCTTTCCCTTCCATTTGCTTGGGGGGAGGATGAGTTAATTTAATTTTTTATATTTTTATTTTTTTTTTTTATTTTTTAATATTAACCCCTATTTTGTTTTAAACCTTACGGGGGACCCGTTAGGAAAACCCGGGCCCGTCCCTTTAAGTAATTCCAATTTAATGAAGTCCCCTTTTAATTTTTTCACTTTTTTTAAGTTAATTAAACATTTTAAACCCCTTTAAAATTTTTCTTTGGGTCGACTACCCCGGGATTCTCTTAACCCAGTCCAGATGGGCGCTCAGGTACGCAACCTTTTCTTTTTTAAGACCTTTTCATAAACCTAGATTTCTGTAGTGAGATTATGGAATTGAAATGATATCTATCTATTTCATCAGAATATTGTTTTTACAAATCCATAATTCAGGGCCTTAGACTTTGAGCTCTGGAATTTTACTACTTTTTTTTCTTTTACCTGAGTCGATTCAATGTAAGTCATTGGGTGTTTAGCACGATTAAATAAATGCAGAAGAAATGCCCCATTGTTCACTTAATGATAGGCTTTAGGTGAACAAAACAAGGTTATTCCCAGTAAATATTGCTATGCTGCACTGCACCGGCTTATTAAATCTCACTGAATGATTCATATGTATCCCAGTATTATAAAACACAAAAAGCCTGAGCAAGCTCAAGGGTCATTAAAAAAGAAATGACACTGCGTGAGAATGCACAAAAGGACAAAACTCATAAAAATAGACTTTCTTCTTTTCATGAGAAGGAACAGTTGTTCTAGTAAATGAAATGGCTTATTTGGTATATTGAGTTGGGTTAAGAATACACAGTTGCCGTCTCCTTAACAAAGTTATCTCTCTGCAATTGAATGCGCGCCTCATTAGGATACCAGGGATGGAAGCTGCAGACAAAAAACTTATTCGGAATATCTTCAAATTTCACTTATTTTGAAGCTGATTTTGAAGAGCATCTGTCACTAGATGAGGTCTCCTTAGTCGAACACTCCAGGCAAAACTAATGCACTGGGTTATGCCTGATAAAGGACCCGGTGGATTGGGTACGATGTGGCAATTTCTGTGTCATGTATAGCCTCCTCAAGCCGTGCACTTCCCATATCACCAATGTAAAGCATATCCTGAACATGATTTTGAAGAGCATCTATCACTAGATGAGGTCTCCTTAGATGAACACTCCAAGCAAAACTGATGCAATGGGTTACAGATGACCTGGTAGACTGGGCAGGACGTGGGAGTTTCTAAGTCATGTATAGTTTCCTCAAGCCGTGCACTTCCTATATCATCAATTTAAAGCATATCCTGAACATGATTTTGAAGAGCATCTATCACTAGATGAGGTCTCCTTAGATTAACACGCAAAGCAAAACTGATGCAATGGGTAACAGATGACCTGATAGACTGGGCAGGAGGTGGGAGTTTCTAGGTCATATATAGTCTCCTCCAGCCGTGCACTTCCCATATCACCAATGTAAAGCATGTCCTGAACATGATTTTGAAGAGCATCTATAACTAGATGAGGTCTCCTTAGATGAACACTCCAAGCAAAACTGATGCAATGGGTAACAGATGAACTGATAGACTGGGCAGGACGTGGGAGTTTCTAAGTCATGTATAGTCTCCTCAAGCCGTGCACTTCCTATATCACCAATTTAAAGCATATCCTGAACATGATTTTGAAGAGCATCAGTCACTAGATGAGGTCTCCTTAGATGAACACGCCAAGCAAAACTGATGCAATGGGTCACATATGACTTGAGAGATTGGGCAGGACGGGGGAGGTTCTAGGTCATGTATATTCTCCACCAGCTGTGCACTTACCATATCACCAATGTAAAGCATGTCCTGAACATGATTTTGAAGAACATCTGTCACTAGATGAGGTCTCCTTAGACAAACACTCCAAGCAAAACTGATGCAATGGGTTACATATGACCTGACAGATTGGGCAGGACGTGGGAGCTTCTAAGTCTCATGTATAGTCTCTTCAAGCCGTGCACTTCCCATATCACTTCCCATATCACCAACTTATAGCATATCCAGAACATGCACCATAAATGTGTGATAGGTGTGGGTCCCACCTCTGGGGTAAGGTTATACTGAATGTAGGTATTTATGTATTTATGTATAAGGCATAGCATGGAAATTTCTATATAAATTTCTATATTATGTGTTGCCCCACATCACACATTTATAGCATATCCAGAACATAGCAAAATGTAGCAGAACTCTTGCAACGTCTTACTGTTTCCTTTATATCATTCTTATCACTTGAGTATGAAGAGAATCGACGGCACAGCCTTATTTGGCTGTCTCAGCCTTATTTGGTCTACTTTTGGACTTTATGGTTTTTTGAAAATAATGTGTTTGTCTGGTGTCTGTTGAGCTCTGCCCAGGACCCACTGAGTCCTAAAGCCATTTCTGTATTAGGGTCAGTTGTAGCTTATGGGCATATTTGAGGGAAAATTGTTAGGGTGATGTCACAGATAGAGGTTCCAGTGTTAGGGGTAGTGATAGGTTTAGCTTTTGAGATACATTAGGGACAGTTAGCTAGGGACAGCTATCTTTATTACTCTTCCATCCTTGGAGGGTGCCCACATTTAATCTTCACCAAACCATGCACCTGTCTACATCCGCTTCTGTCCATTTGCTGAATCATCTAGTGTCGAGTCTTTTTATTGATTTGCTTTATATGACCTCTTCATGTGACTGTTGGGGAACTTCTTGTTGTTGTTTGGAGTCCACTAGAGTCTTAATACAGGTGTCATGTTAGAAGTCTATGGAGGTACAGCATGACCAGGGCCGGGACGATGGGTAGGCAAAGGTAGGCATCTGCCTAGTGCACCACTTCATCCCAGGCAGAAAAAGGGGCACAAAGAAGCATAGAATGGACTGAATTTTCCATTTGGGTGGCGCTTTGGGCCTTGTTTACGTAGGGCACCAGAATACTTTGTCCTTGCCCTGATATTTCTATAAGTGCCATAGTATGACAAAGACAAGTATGTCCTACCTTTCCCACCCTCCTGCCCACCACTCCAAATGTCAGCTTTGCTATTATTAGGTATAACTGTCCTTTAACCTAATTGCAGAAACTTGTCTTTCAAGCATCCAAATTTTTTTTTTCCCCTAAGACAAGACTCCTGCCTCTTGACAGCGTTCTAAGGCTCCGGCACAACGGGGCAGCGGCATTAATGATAGGATCAGTTTATCCTTATAAGCGCAGGATTTGAAGAACCTGTTTAACTAACAAAGCCGTATTTCTAAACAATTATGCAAACAAAGTGGATTAGTGGGAATTGGCACCTAGTCGGACTGTTGTATTTTCTATGCCAGCCTTGCAGATCAGATGCTTTGTATAATGGGGTCCTTTCTATATAGAACTGGAAAGAACTTTTTCACAACGCTCTGGTATTCTCACATGGCATTTAGGGATTAAGGAAAGTGCATGTATAGTGCAGTCCTATTAATCCCTGCTGTGAACTTTCTCCTACAAAGCACATTCAGCCCTGATGACTGATTGCTCTTGCTCCGGGCTAATAGGACATGTTAAATGTTATCAGTTGGCACACGGTAATGTATATGTTCAGCTTGTAACTGTTGATGACGGCATGAAATACACATTTCAGCACAGCTCAGGTGTACTGACCGATTGCTCATGATACATCTCTTCTAAAATTGAAGTAGACACAGGTTTATTGTGGGGCTATGGGTAAATAATACAATTTTTTGTATCTATGGCCATGTGGTGTCCTTGCATTGCACCAAATTCCTATTGTTGCTTCTGTATGGCACTGCGTTCTTCAATTTGATATCCAATAATGCATGGCACAAAATTGGAAGCATATGGAGTGGTGTGCTGCTTCAGATTCGAGGGGATGTAAAATTTAACCCAAATTTGAATCAAATTTTGTTGAAAAACTGCCAAATAATCAACCCTCAAGCTAAATTGGGGTTAAGCAAAAAGTTAGGGTTTTAACAGTGTTTTTAGGATTAACTTACCCTTTTTCATCAGGTTCTGCATTGTTCAATTTTGTTGTGCACCCGTCATGTCCAACATCACTTCTGGTTTCCATAGCACAGTGTAACTTACCTTTCAGTGTCGCTCCCGGTCCTGCATCACTTCCGATGTGACGTCACTTTTGTTTGAAAATCCTTTACATCTGATGCTACTTCCGGATTCCAAAGTTTAGCTTAATTTCCCATTCAGTGTTGCTTCGGGTCCCATGTCATTTTCGATGTTACTTCTGATTTCCATAGTATGGCCTAACTTACCTTTTAGTGTCGCTCCCGGTCCTGCATCACGTCTGGTGTGACGTCACTTTTGTTTGCACATCCTTTACATCTGATGCTACTTCTGATTTCCATATTATAGCCTAACTTACCTTTTAGTGTCGCTCCAGGTCCCACACAGTCACTTCCGGTGCAATATCCGATGTCATATCTAACGTTGCTTCCAGTTCCCATATTGACACTGAAAGTAAATTAAGTGGAGCTTTGTTTTGGAAATTAGAAGTTAAGTTATCTGTCATCTCATAAGAAGTGACACTGCTGGAAGAGTAACACCGAAAGGCAAGTTAATCACTAAAATACTGTAAAAACCTTAACTCTAATTTAGGGTTATAGTTATGGTTAGGGATAAGGATAGGGAGAGGGTTAGAGAAAAAAAATGTGGAAGAACTAGTGTTGAGCCAAACATGGACCTATTCCAGCAACACTAATATGGAGGTACACTGTAGACCCTTAGGGTGACATGTATGATTTTGGCGCCCAGGGGCCATTTTTTTGCGTGCATTAGTAGTGTAGAATGTGCCTAAAGCTATTAACCTGTTCTACTGCGGGTCATAGATTTAGCGCTTTCTAGCTACAAAGCGACACTTCTGGCTCAGGTGAACCACTTTTAAAGTGCTCCAACTGTTCCAGCAGTAATGCGCCTGGATTTGCCGTACTGAAGCTATAAATGTGTAACTTCGTACGGTTATAGTGCGACGCCTCCAGCACACCCCCCCCCCCCCATCTCAGACGCTATACAAAGTGCTGCAGGCGCTCTGTAATGGACCTGATATTGGAGGGCACCTGATTAATAATAGAGCGATCGGAGCTGCGCCAGTTTTCAGGCTGAAAAGACATCAGACTTCTGGAGCAGCCACGTTCATACATGTCGCCCTTAGTTTTCTGTGGGTGATATGTTCTCTATCTGTACAAGACTAAATATATTTGGAGCCAAAGATTATGGATTTTTTTTTTAATTTTCTGTATTTTGTTTTTGGTATTTTTTTTTTTTTTTGCTGTCACATAGCATTTGTCATGTTTCTGAATTTTTACAATATTGATATGTACTATGATACCTTTTCCAAGAACACAAATCTTGACAACGATGAACCTGAACCCTCTTACACTGATCTCAATGTAGCTGGGTCATACCTTCACCAATTACTTTTTTAAACTAAACCTATTGCAAGTTATACAAATCTCCAATTCATAAAACGCTTCTCATAAAATCACAATCGGCATCGATGATAAAGCTGATCACAATATCCGATCATCAATTCACATTTGGATTCATAACATTGAGCGTTTCTGTCCATTTAAGGTCTTTTTTCAGCAGAACATTCTTTGTTCTAAATTCTTCTCCTCTTGGAATCCTGTGGCTCACCGTCCAGTGTTCCCTATCTCTAGGCTATGTTATGTGTCCAAATGTGAATTGATGATTGAATATTACATAGTTACATAGTTACATAGTTAGTACGGTTGAAAAAAGACACGTGTCCATCAAGTTCAACCAAGGGTGGTGAAAATGTAGGTGAAGGGAGAGAGACAAGGACTTTAAGCCCAGTCTCCCCACTGGTGAATGCCCAGAAACCCTCAAGGCAAGAACCAATCTGCTCCAGTGGAGACCATATTTCTGACCCCAGAGCCTCCACCAGCCAGGATCCAGAATTTTACATGGCTCCGTACGCATTAATATTCTTTCGTTTCAGGTAGTTATCTAAGCCTTTCTTGAAACCCTCACCTCTTCCTGCTGTTCCCAGCTCCTCAGGCGGCTATTCCATAGATTCACAGTCCTTACAGTGAAGAACGCTCGTCTCCTCTGGAGATTGAATCCTTTTTTCTCTAGTCGAAGGGAATGTCCCCTTGTCTTTTGAGGGGGCTTTACCTGAAATAATTTTTCCCCCTACTTTTTGTAGGGACCATTTATATATTTATATAAATTAATCATGTCCCCCCGAAGCCTTCTTTTCTCAAGACTGAATAAGTTCAATTCTACTAACCTCTCCTCATAACTAAGATGCTCCATTCCCCTTATAAGTTTGGTTGCTCGTCTTTGCACTAAGATGCTCCATTCCCCTTATAAGTTTGGTAATATTGTGATCAGCTTTATAATTAATGTTGGATTATTATTTTCTGAGAAATCGTTTTATGAATTAATATGGGGATAATAAAGATTTGAAGATTTTTTGGAAGAGTGTTGTTAACATTTTTTGGAAGAGTTTTGTTAATATTGTTTTTTTTTTTTTAGTGTGCCGAGTGGCCTTTGAAAAGTGACCATTTATGTGGAAGTGCTTAGAACATTCCTTTGAAGAAGTTTAAATCATTAGATGAAATCTGTAGGACTTTGATGAACCAACAAAGAGTCCTAAACATAAGACCATCAAGTGCGGAACACATGGGGGGCAAAAAAACACCAATGACTGGATCCTGTTAGAAGGAAGCCATAATGTGGGCATCCCTCCAATCTAGCCACTTCCGTAATGTACTGGGGCTGGACAGTATCTAAGTTCCAACAACCTCAAAATAAGAAAATTGGTTATTCCATGAAACCAGCAAACCATTGGACATTTCTCTAAATGTTTATAAAATGTGCAGCGTGTAGTCAAAAAATTTCCCAAGAAACCTGTTTCCAGTCACTGGTTGAAAACCACATGTGAAAGTGTTTGCTTTGTATTTTACGAAGATCTGATAGTCACGGGATATAGTGACCCCATGGGTAAAGTGAAGAATGCATTTTCCATCTCCAAACCCAACTTGTTGCTTGTCTGGCCTTAGGCTAAGACTTGAGTTATTTGAGACACAAAGATCTTTACGGTCTGAAGGGTGAGTGTTTCTCCCTGTGGGGACAGATGATGTGGGGAGTCTTATAGTACGTGCAATGATCCCTGGAAAAAAAAAAGGTATGCAGATTAGCTCTCCTCCAGGAGATTAACAACTTTCTCTCTAGAGCAATCTATTGGAGGTAGCTACCCTGCAAATTAGTGTATGACCTATGAAAAAGCCGTAAGACATAATTAGATATTTCTATGGGCGTGTACACTATAAAAGCTGTAGTTATTAGGAATTGTTGCGCTCTAGGCAGGAGTCTAACAAGTAACCAAAAGACCCCATAGCAACTTTTGTTATGGCATCCTATTCCATGACCAGTAATCTGTTTTGGATTTGGGTCAGTGTCATATTTGGCCCAAATCTAAGCGATTCGATTCTAGTAGGATTGAATTGAATATTGGTGAAAACCGGCAAAAACATCAATTGGGTTTAAGATTAGGGTTAGAGTTTTGTATGACTTTTGAGGGGTAAAGTTACCTTTCAGTGTCGCACAACACCTTGTGATGCTTCTGGTGAGGCTTCTGACTTCACCTGTATTTTCCTCAGGTTACCCCTATGTTTTGGAAACCATAAATGACTTTGGACAGGAGGCATGGTATTTGATGCTATGTCTGACATCACTTCTGCTTTGCAAGACAGCCTAGGAAAATCAGAGGTGATGTAGGAAGGTTGCACCAGAAGTGACACCACAAAGAAGAGCAACACAAGACCTGGAGCAATGCTAAAAGGTCATTTAATCCCTAAAACGCTCTAGAAATCTTTACTGTAAGTTAGGGTTAGTTTTATGCTTCACGATAGGGTAGGGGTAGCAACGTCACAAACCTTTATATTTGTACCAGTTTGGATGAAGCAGTGTTGAACTGAACGAGGACCTATTTGAACGAAACTATCCCAGACCACCTTCAAAATCAAATGTCTTTACAACATGAAAAGCCATGGTCTCCTATTATCTGTATCTCCTACTTTTATTGGTTCCTCAATCAGGATTCAAATTTTGGATTTCCATTGTCCCTCGTGACCTTAAAATGCCTCTTATCCTTGAGTGTACATGGAACTCTTTAGCTGTTGAGCCTTTCAGTAGATGCTCTTGCTTCTAACTTTGGGGCTACTAACTAGTTTACCTCAACTATAGTAATAAAACAAGTTATAGTGACCGGGATTCTGGAGAAGGGTCTGGATACATTTCTAGATGTAGTAATATAACAAGTTATAGTGACCAGGATTCTGGAGAAGGGTCTGGATACATTTCTAGATGTAATAATATAACCAGATATAGTGACTGGGATGCTGGAGAAGGGTCTGGATACATTTCTAGATGTAATAATATAACAAGTTATAGTGACCAGGATTCTGGAGAAGGGTCTGGATACATTTCTAGATGTAATAATATAAGAAGTTATAGTGACCAGGATTCTGGGGAAGGGTTCGGGTATATTTCTAGATGTGATAATATAATAAGTTATAGTGACCAGGATTCTGGAGAAGGGTCTGGATGTATTTCTAGATGTAATAATATAACGAGTTATAGTGACCGGGATTCTGGAGAAGGGTATGGATACATTTCTAGATGTAATAATATAACAAGTTATAGTGACCAGGATTCTGGAGACGAGTCTGGATACATTTCTAGATGTAATAATATAACAAGTTATAGTGACCGGGATTCTGGAGAAGGTCTGGATACATTTCTAGATGTAATAAATATAACAAATTATAGTGACCGGGATTCTGGAGAAGGGTCTGGATACATTTCTAGATGTAATAATATAACAAGTTATAGTGACTGGGATTCTGGAGAAGGGTCCTGATACATTTCTAGATGTAATAATATAACAAGTTATAGCGACCAGGATTCTGGAGAAGTTCTGGATACATTCTAGATGTTATATTATAACAAGTTATAGTGACCAGGATTCTGGAGAAGGGTCCGGGTACATTTCTAGATGTGATAATATAATAAGTTATAGTGACCGGGATTCTGGAGAAGGGACTGGATACATTTCTAGATGTAATAATATAACAATTAAAGTGACCAGGATTCTGGAGAAGGGTCTGGATGTAATAATATAACAAGTTATAGAGACCAGGATTCTGGAGAACGGTCTGGATACATTTCTAGATGTAATAATAGAACAAGTTATAGTGACCGGGATTCTGGAGAAGGGTCTGGATACATTTCTAGATGTAATAATATAACAAGTTATAGTGACCAGGATTCTGGAGAAGGGTCTGGATACATTTCTAGATGTAGTAATATAACAAGTTATAGTGACCAGGATTCTGGAGAAGGGTCTGGATACATTTCTAGATGTAATAATATAACAAGTTATAGTGACCGGGATTCTGGAGAAGGGTCTGGATACATTTCTAGATGTAATAATATAACAAGTTATAGCGACCAGGATTCTGGAGAAGGGTCTGGATACATTTCTAGATGTAATAATATAACAAGTTATAGTGACCAGGATTCTCGAGAAGAGTCTGGATACATTTTCTAGATGTAATAATATAACAAGTTATAGTGACCGGTAATTCTGGAGAAGGGTCTGGATACATTTCTAGATGTAATAATATAACAAGTTCTAGTGACCAGGATTCTGGAGAAGGGTCTGGATTAGAGATGGGCGAATCGATTCTAACGAAGTGGAATTCGTTTAGAATTTCAGGAAAACTTAGGTTCGTAACTAAATCGAAGTTTGGGGTGATTCGCGTGAACGAAGTTTGCTTTTCATTGATAAAATGGCTTCGAGCACATGGCGTTACATGGGGCAAATCTCTCTGGGAGGAAGAAGGGCATAGCCTGCATGACATGTGCAGAGATGAAGCCAATCAGAGACCGGCGGGATTCTTTGACTTCACCGCAATATATATGACCGAGCGCGCAGCTTGGAGATCACACTCCTCTCACTGTAGGGATAGGTAAGGTGCTGCTGCGGGTGATAGCGCTTTCTGAAGAACTGATTTTTACACAGCGATTTTTTGTGGGGTGTCTCAGCTTGTCTCAGAGACTGTTTCTCTGAATGTTCTATTTCTGATTTTTTGGGTATTGGATCTGAAATCCAGTGTGCGTCCACTGCAGCTGCAATATACATTCAATATCCAAGTGGGATCTAAGCAGTTCCTGTTGTATTCATTTAAAGAAACAGCGTTTTTTACAATACAAATACCACTTCATTTTTTGGCTGCTCAATTCTATTGCGCAATTTACATCCAGGGGTTAATTAAGCGTTGTTTTGCTGGTGTGCTGACAAAAAATAAACCGTCTTTTTCAACGCCAAATATATTTTTTTTTTTTGGTAGCCGAATTCACAAGCAAAGGTTAATTACAATTTTATCTCTGTTGTGTGGCGTAGAAAATACACCATTGTAACACGCTACAAAGCTACTAGTTTGTGGTGGCTCAATTCTATTGCGCAATTTACATCCAGGGGTTAATTAAGCGTTGTTTTGCTGGTGTGCTGACAAAAATAAACCGTCTTTTCAACGCCAAATATATATATTTTTTTTGGTAGCCTAATTCACAAGCAAAGGTTAATTACAATTTTATCTCTTGTTGTGTGGCTTAGAAAATACGCGATTGTAATACGCTACAAAGCTACTAGTTTGTGGTGGGTCATTTCTATTGCGCTATTTACATACAGGGGTTATTTAAGCGTTGTTTTGCTGCTGTGCTGACAAAAATAAACCGTCTTTTTTCAACACCGAAATATATACATTTTTCTTGTAGCATAATTCACAAGCGAAGGTTAATTAAGCCTGTTTGTGCTTTTACATTTAGTAAAACACACAGTGCTTGTAAACGACACATACAAGTAAATTTTTCCTGGCCATTTGTGGAGCGCAATTTATATCCAAGGTTTACCCAAGCTTGTTACTGGGTTCATTTGGAGTCAAAAACAGGGTGTATATTTATCATATACAGATAGCTTCATCAAACAGTGTCTGTACATTTTAGAACAAACAGTATGTCAGACAGAGAGGTGGCAGGCTCTGCAACTGCGAGTGGCAGTGGCACAAACATTTCTGAAACGGGCCCAGGTCGCAGCACAGCAAGGGGACGTCGCAGCAGGGGTCCAACTCGGTGAGGCCACAACTGCCGCTGTCATCTAGCGGCCGTGTGTTGTTCAGCAACCCAAGGGTTCTTGATTGGTTGACTAGGTCATCCTCTTCCTCCCAGATGACATCTGACAACCCCAGCCAAGAGTCGGTGGGAACCTCAGACACAACACTTAGTTGGCATGGCCCGGAGCGGGTCAGCGGCCCTCACCTGTCCTCAGCCCGCCTCTGTCCCATCCAGTTCCCTCAAGCCAGGGATCTACTATGTGGTCTGGGCTCAGCGCCACTATATAGCGAGGATGAACAATTTGAGGAGGGCAGTCAGCAGCTACATGGCAGCGAAGAAAATGGGCCAATATCCCCAGCTTCTTGCAGTAGGCGGCAAAGTATAGATTGGAGAGTGGCATGGGAGTCATGTGGTGAGAGGTCAGCCTCGGCTTACCAGACCGTGATGAGGACAGTAGTGACGATGAAACACAAATAGATGATGATGTAGCCGACCGCACTTGGGAGCCGGGTGAAGCAAGGGCTTCATCATCGTCAGGAAGAAGAGGGCGTCAGCTTGCGCGTCAGGCAGCGGCGCAGCCAGCAAGTGGGTTGTGTGGCCGTGAGTCAGCAGGTCGCAGCATGTGAGGTCGGGAAGCCAAGCGGCCACGGGGTAGAAAACCCGCTTCGCCAGGTCCAAGACAGTAGCGGCACAGGGGCTCAGCGAGGCAGCGGCGGCAGTAGTCACTCAGTGCGGAGCGTTGGCGGTAAAATCAGCTACTCGGCGGTGTGGCAGTTCTTTGCTAAGACACCGAGGAGCCGAATATGGGTATATGTAGAATCTGTGGGCAGAAAGTGAAGCGTGGCCAGGAGCTAACGTTGGCTCAACGGCCCTGCGTCAACACATGCAGCGTCACCATCCGGTGGCCTGGGAGAAACGTGGCTCAGATGTGGTGGTCCATCCTGCCGCTGCAGCAGCAGCTGCGGCCAGTGGCACGCATGCCATTTCAGCCAGTCAAGGCTCCACCACCTCTGCAGAAGGCAGCTGTTTCTCTTTGACATCCTCTCCCGGTCCAGATGCTCCTGCTCCTCGCTACTCATGGCGCCAGCAGTCCGTTCAGAGAGGCGATTGTAAAGAGACAACAGTATGCTTCCAACCATCCTAAGGTGCAGCAGCTGACCGTGCTCCTGTCCAAGTTGTTGGTACTGCAGTCCCTCCCTTTCCAAATGGTGGACTCTGCACCATTCAGAGAACTAATGGCTTGTGCCGAGCCGAGATGGAGAGTTCCAAGCCGTAATTTCTTTTCCAAAAAGGCAGTACCAGCACTTCATAAATATGTAGAACAGAAAGTGGTCAGTCCTTGAGCTTATCGGTTTGTTTCCAAGGTACACGGCACGCGACGTCTGGAGCTGTAACTACGGTCAGGCCAGTACATGTCCTTTAGGGCCCAGTGGTTGATTGTGCTTCGTGCCCAGGCACCCCAACAACTTGGACAGAGACGCCGCTTTCCTCCTCCACGTTGTCAAACTGCTGCTCCTGCGCCAATGTCCGCCTCCTCCTCCTCCACCACCACCACCATCTCAGCCTCCACAAGTACTGCTCCATCATACCACATGTGTAGGGCACAGCGGTGTCACGCAGTTCTACACCTAGCTTGCCTCGGCGAAACGAAGTCCAACAGGGGAGGAACTGCTCCGCGTCATGCAGCAAGAAATCGATGTGTGGCTTTCTCCGCGCCAACTGCAAATCGGAACCATGGTGACGGACAATGGGAGGAACATGGTGTCCGCGCTGCACCGAGGAGGGATGGTCCATGCGCCCTGCATGGCGCACGTGTTCAATCTGGTTGTAAAAAAGGTTCCTGAAGTCTTCCACCGATCTTCAGAACATTCTGAAAATGGCCAGGAAACTGTGCATGCACTTTATCCATTCGTACAAAGCCAGGAACACCCTCCTCGAGTTGCAGCGGCAGAACGGCCTCCCCCAACACGCTCTGATATGCGATGTTTCCACCCGCTGGAATTCCAGCCTGCACATGTTGGACCGACTGTATGAACAGAGAAAGGCCATTAACGATTTTTTGATGATCCAGGCAGACAGAAGTACTCCCCTGTGTAACTTTGATGTCAGCCAGTGGCAGCTCATGCGTGACACCTGCCGTTTGTTGAGGCCATTCGAGGAGGCCACTTATTTGTCAGTCGCCAGGACTACGGGATGAATAACGTCATTCCACTGCTTCATGTCCTGGAACAGATGCTGAAAAATCTGTCTGGGCAGGGGACTGGAGATGTGGCGACTACATCTCGTGGCCACATGAGTCCGGTGGGGGACTGAAATGGAGGAGGAGGAGGAGGAGGACATTGGAGCAGAAGCATTGTCTGGTGAAATGAGTGGATTTTCTACCAGGTGACAAGAGAGGAGGAGCAGGAGCAGCTGGAGGAGGTGTTTGGAGATGAGGTAGACGAGTCAGATGACTCCAAAGCACCGTGGCAGTATACAGTGTAATTGGAGGCAGGGAGCCCCTCGGAGTCACTTGTGCAGATGTCCCGCAGCATGCTTATTTGCCTGGCTAGTGACAGCCGAATAGTCAGCATCCGCAGAGGATGACTTCTGGCTCTCCACCCTATTGGACCCTCGCTACCGTCCAAAATGGGAGCCTTTTTTCCCAGCTATTGAGAGGGAAGACAAACTCAAATACTATAGGGAAATCCTCCGTAATCATTGGCCGCTGCCTATGTGCGGCATCGTCCCTCCTCTGACAGGTCTGACCGTGGGGTTCCTCAGCGCTCACGTACTACTGCCGCGGCTGCTTGGGGAAGGTGGGGGGGTAGGAGCAGTACCAGCTCCATCAGCAGTAACCTAAGTCTGGAGTCACTAATGAGCAGCTTCCTTCACCCGCCTAGTGAGGAGGGCAGTCACCAGCAGCAGCAGCAGCACAGGACATGGAGCATTCCCTGAACCAACAGGTTGTGGCCTACTTGGACAGCACTCTGCCCACCCCAGTTAGAAGATCCGCTGGACTACTGGGCAGCCAAACTGGATGTGTGGCCGCAACTTGCCGAGTTTGCAGTGGAGAAGCTGTCCTGCCCGGCCAGTAGTGTGGCCTCAGAGCGGGTGTTCAGTGCGGCGGGGGGGGCCATCGTTACCCCAAGGAGAACCCGCTTGTCCATGGGAAATGTTGAACGACAGACCTTTGACAAGATGAATCAGGCGTGGATCGGCCAGGATTTCCACACACCAATGCCTTAGGCGTCAGTCTGGGTTCAAACTACCTGCCTCAGCCACTATTCTGATGCCGCCACCCGCCTGATGCCACACATCTGCTGATAGCTTCTCCATCTGCCTACCACCGTCTTTACCAGGGACTGGTATTGCCACCCACCTCAACACTCTGTCATTGTGCCACTCTATGTGCTCATGCTGCTGCTGCTGTTGCTGTTGCCGTGACATCCACACTGTGTCATTGTGCCACTCTGCGGCCTGGTACTGTTTGCGCCACCTCCAGAATGTCATTGTGCCACTCTCTGACCTCATGCTGTTGCTCCTGTCATCACCTCCACTCTCTGTCATTGTGCCACTGCCTGACCTCATGCTGCTGCCGCCGTGACCTCCGCTCTCAGTCATTGTGCCGCTCTTGTGGCCTAATACTATTTTGCCACCTGCAGAATGTCATTGTGCCACTCTCTGACCTCATGCTGCTGCTGTGACTCCTGTCGTGCCCTCCACACTGTGTCATTGTGCCACTGTCTGACCTCATGCTGCTGCCGTGGCTGCTGCCGTGCCCTCCACACTGTGGCCTACTCCTGTTTTTGCCACCTCCAGAATTTGTCATTGTGCCACTGTCTGACCTCATGCTGCTGATGTGGCTGCTGCCGTGCCCTCCACACTGTGTCCTTGTGCCACTGTCTGTCCTTATGCTGCTGCAGTTGCTCCAGCCGAGCCTCCACACTGTGTCATTGTACCACTCTTTGGCCTACTCCTTTTTTGCCAGCTCCAGAATTTGTCATTGTGCCACTGCCTGACCTCATGCTGCTGCCCCCGTGACCTCCACACTGTGTCATTGTGCCACTCTGCGGCCTGGTACTGTTTTGCCACTTCCAGAATGTCATTGTGCCACTGTCTGACCTCATGCTGCTGGTGCTGCAGCCGTCACCTCCACACTCCGGTCACTAATGTTGCCACCTGAGCTCTCAGGGGGTTGTGTTCCAGCTTTTGCTGCCATGACTTTATCAGGCTACGTTCCTGCTTCAGTTTTTTGGTCAGTTTTGCCCCCATAAGTGCCCAGGGCATTTTATAGTGAAGCGATTCTAAGAGCGGCGGCAGTCATCTGCGTGTCATACTAAAACACAACATTGTATGAAGACCAAACCAAGCTCCCTCTGCATATTTAAGCATGGCACAACGTTCTACAGCACCCTGCAGGCTCTGTGCAGCCTGGAAATAGCTGCTTTTAACGCGATTCGTGCCGAAGTAATTCGGAACGAAACGAATTTTGTCGGAAAATTCGGCGAAGTGACCGAATCGAATTTTTGAGAAATTCGCCCATCTCTAGTCTGGATACATTTCTAGATGTAATAATATAACAAGTTATAGTGACCAGGATTCTGGAGAAGGGTCTGGATACATTTCTAGATGTAATAATATAACAAGTTATAGTGACCGGGATTCTGGAGAAGGGTCTGGATAAATTTCTAGATGTAATAATATAACAAGTTATAGTGACTGGGATTCTGGAGAAGGGTCTGGATACATTTCTAGATGTAATAATATAACAAGTTACAGTGACCAGGATTCTGGAGAAGGTCTGGATACATTTCTAGATGTAATAATATAACAAGTTATAGTGACCCGGATTCTGGAGAAGGTCTGGATACATTTCTAGATTTAATAATATAACAAGTTATAGCGACCAGGAATTCTGGAGAATGATCTGGATACATTTCTAGATGTAATAATATAACAAGTTATAGTGACCGGATTCTGGAGAAGGGTCTGGATACATTTCTAGATGTAATAATATAACAAGTTATAGTGACCGGGATTCTGGAGAAGGGTCTGGATACATTTCTAGATGTAATACTATAACAAGTTATAGTTACCGGGATTCTGGAGAAGGGTCTGGATACATTTCTAGATGTAATAATATCACAAGTTATAGTGACCAGGATTCTGGAGAAGGGTCTGGATACATTTCTAGATGTAATAATATCACAAGTTATAGTGACCAGGATTCTGGAGAAGGGTCTGGATACATTTCTAGATGTAATAATATCACAAGTTATAGTGACCGGGATTCTGGAGAAGGGTCACTGATCCAGGGATTTATTCTGATTTCCAGTTTGATGTCAGTAAGGAATTTTTTCCTTAAAATGAGGACAATTATCTTCTACCTGGGTTTTTTTTTGCCGTCTTCTGGATCCACACTGTAGGACAATAAGCTGAACTGGATGGAAGTCTGTCTTTTTCAGCCCTACAAACTATGTATTATTATTATTTTTATTATTTATTTACACTAATCTCAGGTCGCTCCACATTCGAGGGGGGGTGACATACATAACAAAGGTCTAAACAAAGTACAATAGCAACACTAAGGGCCATATGTATGAAAACAGTCTAGGTCTAAAATTCACTTTGTTGCCCATCACAACCAATCAGAGTGCTCCTCTCATTTAATATAGTGCTCTGGAAAAATGAGAGGGGCGCTCTCATTGGTTGCTCTGGGATCTGATTGGTTGCGATGGGCAAAAAAGTGAATTTTAGACCTAGACAGTTTTCCTACATGTGGCCCTAAATGACTAACAACTGGTACAAAGGGAGAGTGGACCCTGCCCGCGAGGCTTCCAATCTACAAGACTATGTAACTAACTTAGCTATCGAATCCAAAGATGAATCGCCAACCTAGTTCCCTCAGCTCAATGGCAATGTAGCCTTCAGCTTTATATCCAAGTTATCTATGACATACCATCTTCTTTCCAGCGCACAGCTTGCTCCAATCGCCTCCAAATTATCCCCAACAAAACACTAATATCTAAAAATAAATTGCGTGCGACCTATCCATTATATTGAGACGCATGAGGTGAATGGTGCATAGGAATAATTTGCATATCTATAGCTGGAAGTGGTGGGACATGTTGTCACATACCGCCCTGGCCATGTTCCTCCTATACACATATCATAATGGGATGTATTTCTATATCTACTCTCCATTTTCCTCTGCATTTCTTATTTTGCTTTGCAGTCTAGTCCTACACAAAAGCCTCGGTGAGTTTGTACAATGAATCAAAACGCGCAGCTTCTGATGACCTACCTCCTGGTGGAATTTACCATCAGGAACCAGGGGATAAATTAACATGAGAAAAGATCTACAATACTTTAGGAAAATGTCAAACAATTATGTATGTGTAATTTACAACCGCTGTGCTGCAGTTACTTATTACGGATTCAAAGGCCTAAAATGCGCGTCTCCTTCACCTGCAGACAAAATCATTTTTTTTTTTGTTGGGATAATGAGGAAAGTGTGATAAAGACTAAAAATTAACATTTCATTTCTCTGAGCGTTGGCCTGGTGGAGAATACTGTATGTGTTGTTTGCACAGAGAGCGTGTTGCTCCTATCGATGTCAGAAGCGGCATATTGTATCACCGGGCTCGTCTCCGTCAACCTCTCTACACCATGGCCATAAGTTACTGAATCGATCACATCTCTCTCTGGTTGCATTATATATAGGGCCCACGCTGGCTCATATTATACACCGAGTCCTTGCTAGCTCAGGTTTCTCATATTAACTTGTATCAAGTTGACAAGTCCTTGTAAACGTGTTGGGCGTCCTACACGGCATCTACTTTGAGACTGATCAATAGAGTAGGGTTAATAGAAGGGCTGTATGGCTTCTGCTTGCTGGGGGATATGTTTTCTATTATAGTCCTTTTATGCATGTAGGTCGAAGTTGTAGCTGTAAAGTGCAAATGATAGACAGCGACCAATAGAGAGCACAGCAAAGATAAAAAATGAGGTTCTTTGAGGGGCTTCTGCTAATACTGTTCATCCTCTTCTAGCTTACTAGATCAGGTGAGGCTATTGCAATGCAAATGACTCACTGGACTATCAGCTGACCATGCACCCATGTGAGCTTGATTATTAGGGAGTGGTTGATTGCTAGCCTTCATGTATTAGTTGTATTAGTTGGGCGGAGCATAGCTTAGGACATTGGTAGGGATATTGTCAGGGGTAGGATAGGGGTGTCTGTTGTTAGGGCTGGTTCACACGGCTTATTTCGCCTGCAATTACGGCTTGAATAAGGGGCGGGGCGGGGGCGCAGCTCCCCAGCCCCATAGACATTCATTATCCACGGCGCGTATCCTGCCGGGATAATGTGCATGTCACTTTCTCCCCGCCCGGCGGATTCGCCGAACAGGGAGCAGAGACGGAATTCACAGTTCTCTATGAGAACTGTGGATTACCGTAATGGCTGGGACGGATTCCAGCCGTACTTCAGCGCAGTACGGCGCGAAATACGGCTGAAATCCGTGCCCAAAATAAGCCGTGTGAACAGCCCCTTAGAGTCAGCTTTAAGGACAGGTTATAGAAAGTTAGTTGTTAGGTTCGGGTGATTTTTTTTTAGTGTCTTACTTTTGGATTCAAGAAATGTATCCTTTCCTCTCCATCTGTGACATTGTAATTGTCCACCTTGCTATCTATCATAAAAAATAAGGTTCTTTTAGGGGCTTCTGCTAATACTTTTATGAAAGAAAACTCCAGCCATTTCTTCCTCTTCTAGCTTGCCAGATCAGATGAGGCTATTGCAATGCAAACAACTCACTGGACTATTGGCTGACCATGCACCCATGTGAGCCTGATTATTAGGGAGTGGTTGATTGCTAGCCTTCTTGTTATGGGTACGCCTGCTGTCCATGCTGTGGGTTGCGATCGCACTTGTATCCCCGCTGCGGCGGCACTGATCCATGCTCTGTATACTCACCTCACTCCTCATTCTCTGCCTGCGGGCTGTCGCGCGTGCCCCCGCTGCTGGAACAGGTAGAGCTATTTAAAAGTGGTTTACCTGAGCCTGAAGTGTCGCTTTGTAGCTAGATCTATGACCCACAGTAAAAAAGGTTCATAGGTTGAGGCGCATTCTACACTGCATATGTGCGCAAAAAAAATGGCGCCTGCAAAAATCATACATGTCTCTCTTAATTGTTAGATTTGGGTGTTTTTTTTTTAGTGTCTTGCTTTTGGATTCAAGTCATTTATCCTTTCATCTCCATCTGTGACCTTGTCATTGTCCGCCTTGCTATCACCCATTAGTTCACATTGTGACATCTCAAGCTGTTAATCCGCACCCATTTAAGGCTCAGCCGCACCGATTGTTGTACAAGATGCAAATAAGTACCTAATATATGCAATAAATGTGGTATATGGACAGTTTTTGTTGCAATTGCATTAGTAAATATGCCCCATTAACTCCTTTAGGCATCATGGAAGCAGACAAATCGACAACCCATGTGGAGTGACCATGAAGTGTACATTGCAAAGGAAGGAGAGTAACATCCAATTTCAACTAAGTGTATGCATATTGTAGGAGAATATTGTCCCTGGTACCAAATATACAACAAAAAACAAAAAAGGGGGCACAAAATCAATTTTAAAGGGAACCTGTCACAAGATTCTATCAGATGCGCCAACAGTAGGTTACAGAGTGAGAGGAGCTGAGCAGATTGATTTATAACTTTGTGTGGAAAGATTCGGCAGCACTTGTAATTGATTTATTTATATTTCTGCTTATTTTGGGTTGAAGAGGTTTTGAAACAATCTAATGTTGACGTGGGATCTTCCAAGATGGGCATTTAATCACTTTTCTAAATATATGTGATCATAAAAAGTGTAGCCTGTGAAAGCTGCAGCCTTCCTTACATGCCCTTAGTTTCCTGACTGTTTACATTAGTTATGACTAGGAGCTGACAGGAACTTATCTGGCCACTGCTTGTTTGCACTTCTTATCTGATGTCAAGGCACATGAACTAGCTTTGAAGGGAGTGGGGGAAAAGAGCCTGTGTCTTTTGTATAGAGAATCCACTGATTGTAATGTAATTATCTGAGTAAACATGCAGAAGCTCCCTGGATCCCTGCTCAGCCCTCCTCTCCTCCCTGCAGCAGTCTGTGAATGCGTCCGCTTGGAACTTATCTCTCTCCTGAGCAGATAAGATGGAGAAACAAAACCCATAGAGTTTGTGCACAATACAGTTATCCCCTGTGAATTAGCCAAACAATGTTTGCTCAACTACAGAGACTGAGTATCAGGAGCGTGCATGGGAGGTGGAGTGATGACATCACAGAGGAGGTACTTGTTTTTTTAAACACAGAAACACAACGCCCCTTTTCTCAAGACTTTAGATCAGAGTATCAGCCTGTTAGGTGAGGAAATCACTTTTTGACAAAACCCCTTTAAGGAGTCTGGTGGGCGGTCTTATCGGTGAGTGACAGCTATACACTCACCGGCCACTTTATTAGGTACACCATGCTAGTAACGGGTTGGACCCCCTTTTGCCTTCAGAACTGCCTCAATTCTTCGTGGCATAGATTCCACAAGGTGTTGCAACGATGCTCAATTGGTACCAAGGGGCCCAAACAGTGCCAAGAAAATATTCCCCACACCATGACACCACCACCACCAGCCTGAACCGTTGATACAAGGCAGGATGGATCCATGCTTTCATGTTGTTGACGCCAAATTCTGACCCTACCATCCGAATGTCGCAGCAGAAATCGAGACTCCTCAGACCAGGCAACGTTTTTCCAATCTTCTACTGTCCAATTTCGATGAGCTTGGGCAAATTGGAGCCTCAGTTTCCTGTTTTTAGCAGATAGGAGTGGCACCCGGTGTGGTCTTCTGCTGCTGTAGCCCATCTGCCTCAAAGTTCGCCGTACTGTGCGTTCAGAGATGCTCTTCTGCCTACCTTGGTTGAACGGGTGGCAATTTGAGTCACTTTTTTTGCCTTTCTATCAGCTCGAACCAGTCTGCCCAGTCTCCTTTGACCTCGGGCATCCACAAGGCATTTCCGCCCACAGGACTGCCGCTCACTGGATGTTTTTTCTTTTTCGGACCATTCTCTGTAAACCCAAAGAGATGGTTGTGCTGAAATTCCCAGGAGATCAGCAGTTTCTGAAATACTCAGACCAGCCCTTCTGGCACCAACAACCATGCCACGTTCAAAGGCACTCAAATCACCTTTCTTCCCCATACTGATGCTCGGTTTGAACTTCAGGAGATTGTCTTGACCATGTCTACAGCCTAAATGCACTGAGTTGCCGCCATGTGATTGCTGATAGAAATTAAGTGTTTAACGACCCAGTTGGGACGGGTGTACTAAATAAAGTGGCCGGTGAGTGTATCTCTATGCACACTCATACAAGGAAGGCTGTCAACCACTGAAGTGACCGCCCAATGGACTCTTTAGCTAAAAATAAGCAGAAATTGAAATTAATAAATTCCATATTCTACTGAATCTTTCCCCACAAACCTTTATATCAGTCTGCTCGGCTCCTCTCACTCTGTAGTCTAATACTGGCAGAACAGATAGCAGGTTTGCTGTGACGGGGTCCCTTTAAAGCATAATAATATTTAATAATGGAAAAAAGACTTTAGAAACAGGAGAGTAAGTAGGGTGGAAAGTAAATGTATGTGGATAGACATCACAGTCCGTAAACCATATACAAAACTCTTTTCAGTAGTCGTTAATTATACCGCGATAGTCCCAAGGGCCCCAAACAGCTTGGAAGGAGTCCAAACTGCTGCTCACGGAAGCTGTCAGATACTGGAGGGACCTGACAACCTTCATTTGAGAAAGAACACCAGGACGGGACCGGGCTGTCTGCTTCCATAAGGGAGACTCAATGGCTGAGACAACGTGGAGGAGCTGGAGATCCCACCCAGGGCTGCAGAAAGCACATTGAGAAGATAAGTGATAAGGAGGACGTCTTGGTGGCATCAGGTTCGAAGTTCTTCCCAAAAAGAGGGGATTCCTGGGCAGGTTCAGAAAATGTGAGGAAGAGGTGACACCTCAGACTTGTAGAGGGCATAGTACTGTGAAACCTGACCTGTCACAGTGAACATGGTCTCTGAGGAGCAGGTAACGTATTACAGAGCAGGAGATGCCGAGATGGTTGATATGTGGTCTAAGAGGAAAATTGTGTCATTTTTATTCTATTTCTTTAAATTTCAACACATTTTTGGCCACATGTATGAAAACTGTATAGGTCTAAAATTCACTTTGTTTGGTCGCTATGAGCTCTGATTGGTTGCTATGGGCTCTGATTGGTTGCTATGAGCTCTGATTGGTTGCTATGGGCTCTGATTGTTTGCTATGAGTTCTGATTGGTTGCTATGAGTACTTATTGGTTTCTAAGAGCTCTGATTGGTTGCTATGTGTTCTGAGTGGTTGTTATGAGATCGGAGTGGTTGCTATGGTCTCTGATGCTGAGCTATGAGCTCTGAATGGTTGCTATGAGTTCTGATTGGTTGCTATGAGCTCTGATTGGTTGCTATGAGTTCTGATAGGTTGCTATGAGCTCTGATTGGTTGCTATGTGTTCTGATTGGTTGCTATGAGCTCTGTTTGGTTGCTATCAGCTCTGATTGGTTGCTATGAGTACTGATTGGGTTCTATGGGCTCTGATTGGTCGCTATGAGATCTGATTGGTTGTTATGGGCTCTGATTGATTGCTATGAGCTCTGAATGGTTGCTATGAGCTCTGATTGGTTGCTATGGGCTCTGATTGGTTGCTATGAGTACTGATTGGGTTCTATGGGCTCTAATTGGTCGCTATGAGCTCTGATTGGTTGCTATGGGAAACAAAGTGAATTTTAGACCTAGACAGTTTTCATACATGTGGCCCTTTGAGTCCAGTGGGCGGTCCAACACAATGATTGACAGTTATACATATACACACACCTAAACAGGGAAGGCTGTCAATCATGGATAAGGCCGCCCACTGGATTCCTAAACATATCACTTTTACATTAACAATATATATAACATTATATACATTAACTATATATATATATCAATCTGCTGAGCTTCTCCTGCTTTACAACATGAAGCGGTAGATCGGATGGCATGTTTAATGTGACAAAACAGATAGATAGAAAAATAGACAGATAGATATGGGATAGATAGATAGATAGATAGATAGATAGATATGATAGAAAAAGATAGATAGATTTGATAAAGATAATATGGATAGATAGATGTAAAGAAATGAAGAAGATAGAATTTTGAAAGATAGATATGGGAAAATAGATAGATAGAAGATAGATTTGATAAGATAGATATAGATAGAAAATGAAGATAGATAAAAATAATATAGATAGATAGATAGATAGATAGATAGATATGAGATAGATATATATGAGATAGATAGATAGATATGAGATAGACAGATTTATAGATATATAGATAGATAGATATTAGATAGATAGATAGATAGATAGATAGATAGATAGATAGATAGATAGATAGATAGGATAGATAGATAGATGTCATATTGTTTTTTTTCGCCCCACATTTGTCTTTAATAAAGACTGTAAGACCTCATGCCGGTATCAGAGCTGTACATGGAAGCTGTTTGGCGGCACAGTCCCTGCTCCCCTATGTGGCGCTTCATGCTATCCAAGGAATTTTGTTATTTTGCATCTGAATAATGTATTTTTTCCAGCTCCGAATGTTTCAGATGTCTCACCATCGACCTGAATATCATCAAGCATACTTCTGTCCATTCTCTCAGTCTATGGCTGCCTCATTTCCGCATACCTTTCCCCACATCTTCTGAGATCAATTCATGTTATACACCCGAAGCCTCATAGATCAAATAAAAGAAACCGCGCTCGCTGGAATCCAAGGTCTGAGCCGGACAATAACATCAGAAACCTAATTTGCTCTCAGCCTGTGTTTTCAATCAACGGACTTTATAATTGTTACAGTTGGGTAGGAGGAATGTTAGAGATCAGTATTTTTAGTGCTAATCTTCAGTGCTCTTGTGACACTGTATCGACCCCCAAGATACAATGGTGCACATCTGGACCCCCAAGGCACATCTGGACCCCCAAGACACATCTGGACCCCCAAGGCACATCTGGACCCCCCAGGCACATCTGGACCCCCAAGAGACAAATGTGCAAATCTGGACCCCCAAGGCACAACTGGACCCCCAAGGCACATCTGGACCCCCAAGGCACATCTGGACCCCCAAGGCACATCTGGAATTCTGGTGCATTAAGGCAAATGCACCAGAATTCTGGTGCAATTTGCACCAAAACTACTAGAGTTCATGATTTACACCACATTTGCTATTTGTTTTAGACATTTTCTAGGCACTTCTTCACCACGACCGACAAAAAGGGCGTTGTCTTGTTAAAAGCGGTGTGGCTTCTCGGAGAGGGGGTATGGCTTAGGGTGCAACACCGTGTGCCAAACAAATGTAGCAAAATTTAAATAAAATAAGCCATCTAATAAAAGGTGTAAAATTAGACTAGACAGTTCTATCCTGCGCCAGATTTATGAACCCTATGAGACATACAGAACATTGTAAGACTGTCTAGTCTAAGTTTATACTGTCTAAGTATTATAGAGTACTGATATATCTACTCCAATGGGTTTCCATGAACCTGTAAGACCAGGTTTTTTTTTAAAGGGGTCGTCTCACTACAAGGATTGCTGCTTTTTATGTTAAAGATCTTGCAATAACAAGTCACTTTGCAATATGTGTCCATTAACAGTGTCCTACCTATTCCTAGAAATCCCCTCGTGTGTGGGCTGCATAAGCTCCTCAGGTCGCTATAGCTACAGACCTGTTCCATCTCTCCTGATAGGCTGCCAGCACTGGTCGCTATAGCTACAGACCTGTTTACTCTCTCCTAATAGGCTGCCAGCACTGGTCGCTATAGCTACAGACCTGTTCAATCTCTCCTGATACGCTGCCAGCACTGATTGCTATAGCTACAGACCTGTTCAATTTCTCATAATAGGCTGCCAGCACTGGTCGCTATAGCTACAGACCTGTTCGATCTCTCATGATAGGCTGCCAGCACTGGTTGCTATAGCTACAGACCTGTTCGATCTCTCCTGATAGGCTGCCAGCACTGGTCGCTATAGCTACAACGTGTTCTATATCTCCTGATAGGCTGTCAGCACTGGTCGCTATAGCTACAGACCTGTTTGATCTCTCCTGTTAGGCTGCCAGCGCTGGTCGCTATTGCTAGAGACTTGTTATCTCTCTCCTGATAGGCTGCCAGCACTGGTTGCTATAGCTACAGACCTGTTTGATCTATCCTGATAGGCTGCAAGCTCTGATCGCTATAGCTACAGACCTGTTTGATCTATACTGATTGGCTGCCAGCACTGGTTGCTATAGCTACAGACCTGTTCAATCTCTCCTGATAGGATGTCAGCACTGGTCGCTATAGCTACGGACTTGTTCTATCTCTCTTGATAAGCTGCCAGCACTGGTTGCTATAGCTACAGACCTGTTCTATATCTCCTGATAGGCTGCCAGCGCTGGTCTCTATAGCTACAGACCTGTTCAAACTCTCCTGATAGGCTGCCAGCACTGGTTGCTATAGCTACAGACCTGTTTGATCTATCCTGATAGGCTGCCAGCTCTGGTCGCTATAGCTACAGACCTGTTCAAACTCTCCTAATAGGCTGCCAGCACTGGTTTCTATAGATACAGACCTGGCTTCTACTGCAGCCTAGTAGAAGCCAGTAATCACGCCCCTGAATTAAAAATTAAACCAAGAAAACAGAACTGAAGTAAAATGAATCAATGTATTGAGACAACCCCTTTAAGTAGATGCCGATCACCCAGAGCCAAACAAACTGTGCCAGCCCCTGTGCTATAGATGTATGAACCATCCTACACCAAAACTTGGCACAATCTGCACCAGTCATCACACTTTTGCATGCACCAAACATGCAGGGGTGTCGCAACAGAATCTTATAATTCCGCAAAAATGTCCCAAAGTTTGGCACAAAACTGTCGTTCAAATCCAAACCAGTTCCAAAGTGTCCTGACTGAGACTACTCTTGGCGTAGAACAGGGCATATGTACAGAATGCTGGGGGACACTCTCATACAGACTGTCGGACACTATTAAAGACAGAGGTAGTTCTGGCGAGTCGGTGCCGGGTTCATTCTTGTCGCTCTAGGTGTTCTGTTGGTTGACATCTAAGTCTACACTTTTTTTTTTTTATGTGCAGCAGAGTGTGCAGCCATGGGAGTAGAGAGCCGGCTTTCAGCGGCAGCCAGGCTCTCCAAGAAGAAGGCAGGGATGGGTTTTTACCACCCCTGCCTTTCCAATAACTCTATACACAGCACTTAATATGTATTGTGTGTACAAATGATCACCAGAGCTCAGTAACAGCAGGAGCAGCATCTTATCAGAGCTTATCAGACAGTGTTGGACTGGGGTACCTAGGGCCAACTAGTGGAATTTCATTTTCGGGACCCAACAGAGAAGTTGACTATGGGGCCCACCAGTGGAGTTATTTATGGGCCACCAGTGGAGTTAAATTCTTGAGGCCCACCAGTGGAGTTGATTCTTGGGGCCCACCAGAGGAGTTTATTCTAGAGGCCATAAGTTGAGTTAATCCTTGAGGCCACCAGTGGAGTTGATTCTTGGGGTCCACCAGTGGAATTAATCCTTGGGGCCACCAGTGGAGTTGATTCTTGGGGCCACCAGTGGAGTTGATTCTTGGGGCCACCAGTGGAGTTGATTCTTGGGGCCCACCAGTGGAGTTGATAATGGGGGCCACCAGTGGAGTTGATTCTTGGGGCCACCAGTGGAGTTGATTCTTGGGGCCACCAGTGGAGTTAATACTGGGGCCACCAGTGGAGTTGATTATGGGGCCCACCAGTGGAGGTGGTTCTTGGGGCCCACCAGTGGAGTTGATTCTTGGGGACCACCAGTGGAGTTGATTCTTGGGACCACCAGTGGAGTTGATTCTTGGGGCCACCAGTGGAGTTGATTCTTGGGGCCACCAGTGGAGTTGATTCTTGGGCCCACCAGTGGAGTTGATTCTTGGGGCCACCAGTGGAGTTGATTCTTGGGGCCACCAGTGGAGTTGATTCTTGGGCCCACCAGTGGAGTTGATTCTTGGGGCCACCAGTGGAGTTGACTCTGGGGTCACACTCTACAGCTACTGCATATGCTTCTTATACTCTGCCTCCTGCTCTTTGCCTCTTTCTCTCTGCCTTTCTGTCTCACCTAAGGATCTATATGCAGTTTAAAAGACACTCCAGGTCTGCCATGCTCAGGGACCCACCGGAGGTTTCCCCAGTTCCACTATGGGCCAGTCCAAGTGCTTGACCCAGATCAGTTCTGCAGTGAATTCAGGAGGCCGGCGGAGTCAGTGGAAAAAAAGTACATAAAAATTCCCCCACAGGTCTTTTTCTGATCTTATAGAGGGTGAAAAATATAAACTAAATCAATATACAAAAAAAAGTAAAAGAAAACACTGACAGCCCAAACCCAATGACCCCAAGGTTGCGTTCACACAGCAAAGACAAAATACCAGTAGGATTTTCCGACCGGTATTTAGTATTTTTTTTTGGCACGCAGGGGGAGAGTCTGTGGTTTGTGTATTCAAGCCGTCCCCCTGTACACCCACATGTTCATGTTCTGCCCCATGTTCTAAGTTTTAGTAACATTGGCGGTGTCAAAAACCGTTCGGTGGAAAATCCGTAATGTGTGAACTGCTGCGCGGATTTTCTATGTAAAACGATGTAAAAGATTGACAGTCCCTTTACAGATGGTTTTCAAATCTGAAAACCATCTGTAAACCCAACTGAAAACCTATGCCGTGGAGACCGGCCCTAACTTTATTTACCTTTTAAAAAAAACATCTGAAACAGGAGATAAAACACCCCCACAAAATTTTTGTTAGTGTATCTTGTTTTTAAACCCCCTTTAAACCCGGGAGCCATTTTTGGTCTTGACAAGCCCCATTTTTTAAAATTGTCATGGTCACTTTATGTGAGAATAACTTTTTGACTTTTAAAAAACCTTCCATGTGATTAGGATTTTTTTTCTCGAGACCATTGTGCTTTAAGTAGTAAGAAATTTTGGCCCAAAAAAAAATGTTGTTTATTTGTGAAAAATTAAAAAATTACGTGAAAAATTTAAAAAATTTTTTCCAATTTAAAAACTTAAAAAAATTTTGATGTAAGAGAATAGTTATTCCCTCAAAATGTTTAACTAGCTCTACCATTTGTCTTCTGTAGTTTGGCTAATTTTTTTAATGTCTTTTTTTTTTTTACGACATTGGGGGGGTTAAAAATTTAGTAGTATTTTAAAATTTTCAAGAAATTTGCAATATACATTTTTTAGGGACCAGTCCAGTTCTGTGACTTTGTTGACCTGTATGTTAATTTCCCCAAAAATGACTCTTAAAAAACTAAAAAACCCCCTTAAAGTATTCAAAACGTTTTAGGAAGTTTATTAACCCATTGGGGTGTTTCACGGAATTAAAGCAAAGTGGAATGAAATTTCAAAATTTCATTTTTTTGCAGATTTAAATTTTTTATACATTTTTGACGAATACGGTAATTGATCGGGGAAATGCAAATTATATGTTTCCCCCAGATTCTCCCTTTTTAGAAAACCCTTGTGGCCCTAGTGCATTTTTGGGTCAACCAAACCCCCAGAATGGAGGAGCACCTAGGGACTTTTGGGCCTATTTTCATTAAAATTTTATTTGGGGCCCCCTTTCAGGTTTGTGGCCCCCCCTAAGGTTCCAAAACGTAAAAAATTTTACCCAAAAAAGCCCCCATATTGGGGAAAACTAACCCCTTAAGGGAATTACCCAGGGGTATTGATTTATCGACCCCCGGCTTTTCACAAATTTTTTTTTAGCGTTGGCTTGAAAATAAAAAAAAAAATTTTTTTTTTCCAATAATCTCTTTTAGCTGAAAATGTTTAAATTTTTTTAAAGGAATCTTGGAAAAAAAGCCCCAAATTGGGTTTTACCATTTCTTAAAAGTTCGGCAATCCCCTAATGGGGGTTTTGTAAATCTGTTTGGGCGCATGGCGGGGGGAAAAGGGGAGGGAGCGTTTTTGGGCTTTTCCCACGATTTGGTGGGGCCATGTCGCAGCAAACCCCCCAAATACTAGAACAGGTAAAACCTTTTCCAGAAGTTCCCCATTTTGGATTAACCCCCCGGGGATTCATTTAAGGGTTTTTGAAATTTTTGGGCGCCAGGGGTTCCATAGTTTTTTTTTTTTATTGGGGCATGGAAAAGGGGGGGGGGAAAGCGTTCCCCCATTGTTTTTGGGGTTTATTTTTAAGTTTTGCCCTATGGGTAAATGAGGGATTAATTTATTGGGGGTCGGGTTTAAAATTTCAATGTATAAAATTTTAAATTGTTTTTTATTTTTTATTACTTTTACACAAAGAAAGGAGTTTTATAAAAGTAGCGTTTTTATTTGTCCTTTTTTGACCCATAGCTTTCTTAATTTTTTGCATATGAGCTGCTTGTGGGGTTGTTTTTACATATGATTATGTTTTTTTTTGGTACCATTTGGGGGGATGTGATGCTTTTATCAATTTTATTTGGTTTTTTTGAGGGATTTTGTACAAAATACAGCATTTCCCGGGAGTGTTTTTTATTTTTTTTTTTACACGGTCAATGTGCGGGAAAAATGAAGCTAGTTTTACTCAGCAGGTTGTTCCCTACAGCGAAAACCCCAATTGTATCTTTTTTTTGTTTTACTGCTTTTACACAATAAAAACAATTTTATTTGAAAAGGAAAAAACTTTTTGCTCCCGCGTCTGAAGCCTAACTTTTTTATTTTTCTTTTATGGAGCTGTATAGGGACTTTTTTTTTTCGGGGTGAGTTGATGTTTTTTATTTGGGAACATTTTTGGGGGGGCAAGACTTTATGATCGCTTTTAAAACCGTTTTTTGGAAGGCGGGGGAAGAAAATACTGCAATCCAAGCAGTTTTTTATTTTTTTTTTAATAGCGTTCACCCTTTTCATATCCTGACAAGTTAGTTTTTCTCTGTGGGTTGAGACGATTCGGGGGATACCCAATTTTGTAGTTTTTTTTTTTTGAAAGCACAATTTTTTGAAAAGAAGGTTTTTTTTTGCAAAACAAATTTATGCTCCTTTTTTCTAATAGTCAGAATTTTTTTAATTTTTCTTTACAGAAACTGTGTAAGGCTTTTTTTTTTGGGGTTTAACTACGTTTTTTAATTGGCATCACTTTGATGTTTATATATTTTCGATGACTTTTTACTCCTTTTATTGCTGGGGGGGAAAAAAAATCGCAATTCTGTGACTGTTTTTTGGGGGGGTTTTTTTTTGGGTTCACCGAGGGTTAATTAAATAAGATTTTTTAGGGGGGGCTCGTCCAGCGGTACAAATATGGGTCTTTTTTTGTTTTTGATCTTTTTTGGGGGGATTGGTGTTTGTGAAGGGGGGGGGAAAAGGGCGATGTACGGTTTTTTTTTTTTATTTTTTGTGTTTTGTGTTTTTTTTTTCACTTTTTTTTTTCTTTTTCACACTTTTTACACTTTTCCCCCGGGGGGGGGAAATTTCAAGAACGATGTCAGATGGGGCATGCAATAGGGAAAACGCAAAAGCTTTAGCTGTATGTGGTCTCCATGGAACTGTCGCAGCTGCCCACAATGCATTGTGGGCATGTGACTCACCAGACAACCCGGATGCTGTCATTCGCCCGGGTGCGGAGGAGACTCAGTGCGGCCTCAGGCACATTCTGGGGGGATCCCCCGGCACGGAGCTCACTCCGGCGTGGGGGATGCGGCATGATTTCCAGCGGTTAAATAACCGCCGGTTCCAGCCGCGATCTTGCGCGCTCCCCCTGTGAGCGCGCAAGATCGCTTGACGTATCATCGGCAATTTGCGGAACCCCTACCCGACATTGCCGTATGAGTACGACAAATGTCGGTAAGGGGTTAAAAACTAAATAAATACGACCATTTGAAAAACAGACATTTAACATTTTACCATTTTCCCTCATATTATAAAAAAGATAAAAATCACATAAAAATAAAAGAACCAGAATAAAAGGCAGAAAAATGAATAGAGTAACCAAGCATGAAAAAGCGTAAGGCAAAGGGTTTACACAAGTACCTTTTTCTCGAAATAAGTCAGTGTTTTATTTAAATTTTTGCTCCTAAAGATGACTAAACTTATTTTAGGGAGGTCTTTTTTTTAAAGAACAAGAATTTACAATTATTGTTAAACAAAAGTTAAAAAAAAAATCCCAAATGTATTAATAGACTGCAGTGATTTCATCACAAAAAATCACAGAAACA
>JAODAL010041862.1:0-35439 GCA_025379985.1 Phyllomedusa bahiana
GATTGGATAGGGAAAGCAGGGCGTTAATCCCACCGCTTTTGCTTTCTCTGTAATGCAGCCGCACGCTGAGCGCAGCTGCTAGGTCTGCGCGGCCGGATCACAGCGGCCGCGCAGACAAGATGCCGCAGACAAGTCACCGGGCGGCCGGCATCTGGTGTAGCCGGCGCCGCGGACCGGCAGGGGACGCGCTAGGACCCGGTGCCGATCCGCAGACTGGCGGTTGGGGACCCCTGCCTTAAAGTATTTACAACAGTGTTTAGGAAGTTTGATAACCCTTTAGGTATTTCACATGATACGTGGAAACTATCATGATGCAATACATTATTGCGGTCTGATGGTTTTTTAAAGAGTGTTGCTTCAAGATTTTCTTTGTTTCGATATACTGACACATCAAGGTAGTCAATACTATCTTTATTTTTATTAATGGAAAATTCTAATAGTGGATGTGTATTATTGATTTCTCAACAGAACTCATCAAGTTCAACTTCTGTCCCCTTCCATAATAGGAAAATATCATCCACGTACCTCAGCCATTCACCAATGTTATGGCTAAGAGGCCCATGGATGATACTAGTCCTTTCAATATATTCAACATAAATATTAGCAAAACTTGGTGCGACAGGAGACCCCATAGAGGTCCCCTGTCGCTGTAGAAAAAATTCCGTACCAAACCTGAAATAGTTATAAGACAAAACTATTTCAAGTATGGTCATTAGAAAATAAATCATCTGGTTGGTTAGTCTAGGATTTTCATTGAGTTTCTCTCTCACTATTTCTTTTCCTATATCTATAGGTATATTGGTGTATAAACTTTTAATGTCTAACGTACAGAGATATGTTACCTGACTCATATCATTTCTCTACTTTCTCTAGAAATTTGTTAGTATCTTTCAAGCATCTAGGTAATTTCTTTACAATCTGTTGTAAGAATCCATCTAGGTAGGCTGCCAATGGTTGGAAAAAAGACCCTATCCCTGACACTATCGGGCGTCCGGGAGGGTCTGCCATTGACTTGTGGATCTTCAGGACAAGGTAAAGCAAGAGGGCCCGTGGGGTATCCACTGTGAGTGCTCTTCTAGTGTAGCTATCTATAATTCCTTGCAATTTTGCCTCTTCTAAAAATATATCTATTTTTTTCTTTATTGCTATTGTAGGGTCAATTGTTGTTTTTTCATATACAGACCTATCACAAAGCTGTTTATGGGCCTCATCCAGGTATTTTTCTCTATCTAGGATTACCGTGCCACCTCCCTTATCCCCTGTCCTTACTACTATTTCGTCATCATTTTGTAATTCCCTTAGCGCTTTCATTTCAGTTGATTTTAAATTTACTTTCCCTTTATTTTTTACATTATCCCATTTTTTCCTCACTTCTTTCTTAACTAGTTGTTCAAATGCTACCAATGCGCTATTAGAAATATTAGGGTCAAATGTACTTTTCTTATATACTTTATTACTCCTTTCTTTATTACTATTCCCACTTGTAGTGTGAACAGCATCCTGACGCCCAATCTCGTCTGATCTTGGAAGCTATGCAGGGACGGGCCTGGCTAGTACTTGGATGGGAGACCACTTGGGAATACCAGGTGCTGTAGGCTTGGTCCCCTGATGAACCAGTTTTCTTTTTTTACTGGGGAAATGCGTCGGGACATTTTTGTGGACATTGAGAATTTCTCTGTCCAATAAGCAGTGTATTTTATATTTTTCACTGCTGGTTTTGCTTTTCTATTTAGATTGAGGAACAGCCTGCGGATAGATGGGGTCGCCGCTTTTGGGGCGGGTGCCCCCCCTTTTGGATAGGTTCAGCATAGTGACGCTATTTAGGTATTTTCACAGTGTTGTGGAATTTTTATTTTTTTTTCTTCTCGCAACAGCTGTTATATATATATCAGCGTACTCTGCAGAACCGTGAGTTACAGACATCTATTAGGCCATATACTGGCCATACATTTGATATATGTGCTTTTGATGCTGTATATTTATCTTGTGCTTCTTTATCTAGGTTAATGTCTCTAGGTGTTTTCTATACTTTGGTATTTGACCATATAGGGAAGGTTTATTGCACAATTTTTTTGTATTAGGGAGTTTTTAATGTATATTAATACAATTTTGGGGGTGGTTTTGATCTTCTGTGAATTTACCGATTTAGCCCCCCTAATTAAGACAACCGGACATGAACCTCTATTTGTCCGGCTTCTAAGTCTTTGTCCCCACTCAGTTTGGGAAGCTTGTTTAAAGAAATTTCATGATTCTGTATTTTCCGACATCCCGGAGTCCTGGCACAAAGAGGCTCACTCTCCAATTACTGGGGGGCCTTTTTTATCGGATGTAGCCTAATGCATTGTGCCTGGGGAAAAAAATTTCCCCGAACTCTCCTCCTGGGAACTTTGTCCTCTCCCCCCTACCTGACACCCGACCTACACTTCATGGACTTTTTTAAACCGATCCCCCTACCTCGGGGTAAAGGGCATTTTTGGGGGTGGGATCATTTTAGTTTAAAATGTGGCATTTGTTCCATTTAAAAATTTTCAGTCATCCAAAAGCTTCTGAGCTTTTCATCAAAACCCCTTGTGAAACTACATAGGTTTTCCGGAAAACAGGGGCCCCCATCAAAATTTTTAGGGCCCCATAAAAGGTGAAGCACGGGCCCCCCCCCCCACATCAACCCCGCCCTCTCCAACCCATCGCCCCCCCCCCCAATCAACCTCACCCTCTGCCCAAACCCCATCACCCCCCCCCCACAATCAAAACCCCCCCCCCTGCAACCCCACCGCCCCCCCCCCCCTCAAAACCCCCTGTCCCGCCTCCACCAACCCCCCCTCTCCAACCCCATCGCCCTGCCCCCACTCACCACAGTCCCCCAAAGCCCCTCACACAGCCCCCCAGTGTCACAAACACCCCCCCCCATGTCAACACACACACCCCCCCAGTGTCACACACACAGTCCCCCCGTTCACACACCACATCCCCCCGTGTCTCCAACCAGCCCCCCCCCGTCACACACACACCTCCCCCAGTGTCACACACCAACATAGCCCCACATGTCACCACACACCCACCCCCACGTCACACACACAGCCCACCCCCAGGGCAACACACAGACCCCCCCAGCTCCCCAACACAGACCCCCAGCGTCACACACCCCCCCCCCACGTCACCACAGTCCCCCCCCACGTCACACACACATTCCCCCCCAGCGTCACAAAAACAGCCCTCCCCCACGCACAACACATCCCCTCCCCCCGGCCCCACACACAGCCCCCCCCATGTCACACACACAGCCCCCCCCTTTCACACACACACACCCCCATGTCACACACACAGACCCCCCAGTGTCACACACAGCCCCCCAGCGTCACACACACAGTCCCCCCAGCGTCACACACACAGTCCCCCAGCGTCACACACAGAGCCCCCCCCGCACACACACACACAGAGCCCCCCACGTCACACACACAGCCCCCCCGTCACACACACACAGAGCCCCCCAGGGTTTTACACAAACAAAACCCCCCCATATCACACCAAAACATCCCCCCCCCGTGTCACACACACACCACCCCAGCTTCACACACACAGTCCCACCCGCACACACACACAGCCCCCCCCCAGTGTCCCCACACTACCCCCCACCCTGTCACACACACAGCCCACCCCCCCTGTCCCACACACCCCCCCCAGTGTCACACACACAAACCCACCCCCAGCGTCACACACACACAGCCCACCCCCACGTCACACACACACCCCCCCCGGGCACACCAAAACACCGCCCCCACCCCTGGTCACACACACGCCCACCCCCGTTCCCAAAAACCCTCCCCCGTTCACACACCACACCCCCAGTTCAACTCAAACCCAAAACCCACCCCCAGGGTCACACACACAGTCCCCCCAGCTCACACCACACCCCCGACGTCACACACACAGAGCCCCGACGTCACACACACACAGCCCCCCCCATGTCACACCACAGCCCCCCCCACCCCCACAAAAAAACCAGCCCCACCCCCAGTTCACCCACAAACCCCCCCATGTCACAACACCACCCCCCCAGGTTTACACACCACAGCCCCACCCCCACCAAAACCCACACAACCACCAACATCAACCCACAGCCCCCCCCAGTGTCCCCCCAAACACAACACCCCAGTGCCCCACAAAAAAAGCCCCCCCCCCGTTCAACACACACATCCCCCCCTGTCACACACACACAGTCCCCACCCCAGGTCACACCCCAGCCCCCCCACGCACACACACACCCCCCCACGTCCCCCACACAAAACCCCCCCAGGTCACACACACAGCCCCCCCCAGTGTCACACACACACACCCCTATGCACAACACATCCCCCCCATTCACACACACACATCCCCCCCATGTCACACAACCACAGTCCCCACCCCCATTCACACACAAAAACCCCCCCCACGCACACAGCCCCCCCAAGTGTCACACCACAGCCCCCCAGTGTCACACACCGCCCACCCCCCGGGGCCACCACACACACCCCATGTCACACACCACCCCCCCATTCACCAAAACACACCCCCCCCCGATGTCACACACACAGCCCCCCATGTCACACACACACCCCCCATTTTTCCACACCAGACCCCTACCAGCCTCAAGGGGGGGATGTCCTGGCAGATGGGGCTTAAATGGGCCCCCATTTTCCTCAGAGTGTGAGGGGCCGCGGGCCTTTTCCCTACAGCTGCAGATGCGCTCTGTCCCCCTCCTTCCCTTTTTCCCAGCCCTGGAAAAGCAGTCGCCACTCCTCCCTCTCCACAGGAGTCACTGAAGCCCCGCCACATCAGAAGAGGGAGGGGCCGACTCCGATTAGAGGGGAAAACTGGAAACAGAAGGGGGTGACAAGCCGCTGCGTAGCGTAAGAAAAAGCCCGCTCCTCCCAGACACAAGCTGCACGCCCCTCCGAGACGCAGAAAAAAAGGGCCCAGTCTCCCCTCACACACACGGAGGGTGCGTGCATGTCACACCGCAGCTTGACCGGACAAGCAGTGGGCCCCCCCTTCAGCGCGCCGGGCCCCAGCCATACACAGCAGGCCACTCACTCATCAAGGTACAGAAACAGGCCTATGGCCTGTTCTCTGCTATTTCATGAAGCAAGGGGGGTACCCGCCGGGGGGGCGGCCCCCCCCCTTGCTTTACGACGGGGCCGGGCCCCTACAGGATAATCCTGTACCCCCCTAAAGGCGGCCCTGCCGGAAAATTTTTTCTGACAGAGGGTCAATTCGGCCTGTTTCTGGAAATCTCCTGTAAAGGCTCTGGGGATCACCCTATCCTTCTCCTCGCTTTCCCCCCCTTAAAAGGGCAGAAACCAGAGGGTAACCAAACCGTTACAAAAAAAAAACTAGTTGTTTTTTGCTGATCCAGGCGATGGGTTAAATACCCCTTTTCGTTAGTAGAAAAATTCGCGATTAATAAACAGGATAATATTCATCTGAGGTCTCCTCCTTTTTTTCAACTATGTTTTTTCACCCAGACTACACTTTTTCCATTCTACCCGATCAAATGGGGGGTGCTATCATTAAAATCGGCACATCTGGGCCGAAATTCAAAAGAACTTGATCAACCCCAGAGCATCCAAAAAGAAAAGTAACAAGAGATGTCTTTTTCTCTAGGTGGTTTGCTGTGGGGATAACGGTTTTGGTTTTCCACCCGAAATTTTTGCCTAAAAGTGCTTTGCGGTAAATTAGGTCCTGATTTGTGGGGCCTTAAAGTGGCAGGAATGGTGAACCGCTGGCAACCGTCTAAGTTACCACCCTCCCTCCCCGGGTTATAAAAGTTTTCACCAGTCACGTCAAAGAGGGAATTCCATCCCGACCTTTTACCTTCGATACCCCCCCCCCTGTTGTGTAAGGGTCAATTGGGAAAATGAAGTCGCCTGCATCGTGACTCCCTAGAGGCAAGGGCCTTTCGTACCTTGTCCACTGGAAGGTTATGTTCCCCGGAGAGAGGTCGTGGGTTTCCGCCCGGTTCACCACCTGAAACCTGATCAGGGAAAACCACGACTCTCACCCGGACAAACCCAAAACCAGGGAAGGGTCCGTGGCCCCCCTAAAAGGGGGGACTTCATGGCGCACGTTTCCCCCAGAAGAAAACAAAGCCCGGGAGGGGTTTTTTCCCCTATCCCTGACACACCCAGGGAGAAGCCGGGTAATGACTTAAAAAACTCGGCTCCCAATCAAGTCAAGGGGGTTTTTGCACTGGGCCCAAAATAGGCCCGAAGGCCCCACCAAACGTCTGCTGGGGCGGTCTCGGGTTTTCCCATTTAACTCCCTCTTCCTCAGTCCTTGCCTGAGAAAGTTTCCCCTTGCTTTTTTCCCGTGTTTTTCCCTTTGGGATTTGCGCCTAATTTTTGACCTCAGCTCACTTCCTGACCTCGCCTTTGCCTCCATTTTGTACTACGCGCCGACCGTGTTTGGGGCCCCGGCTTTTTTTGACTAATCTTCGGGTTACGTTTCTTGGCAAACGTTTCCCGTACTGTGACTGACCCACTGTTGGACTTTGATTTCCCCGATGGGCCATGCACTTAGCAAACCCCCAGGGTGTCGTCCCTTTGGTCTGCCCCCAGGGGGCACGCCCAATAGGCAGGGACAGAGGGCTGGTGGCATTCAGGGCCCACTGCACCACCTCTTATGTGACACCTCGCCAACAGTCGGTGGGTTCGTCAGATACAACTCTTAGTTGGCATGGCCCGGGAACAGGTCAGCACCCCTCACCTGTCCTCAACCCGCCTCTGTCCCGTTCAGGTCCCTCAGCCAGAGAACTAGTATGTGGTCTGGGCTCAGCGCCACTATACAGCGAGGACGAACAATTTGAGGACAGTCAGCAGCTACTTGGTAATGAAGAGGTGGGGCAGACATCCCTTGCTTCTTGCAGTTTTGATGTGGAGAGTGGCATGGGAGATTTTTTGGCGAGCGGTCAGCCTCTGTATACCAAGACCGTTGAGGAGGACCGCAGTGACGGTCAAACACTCATGAAGTATAAACATGGTGGTTTGAATCCAGTTTCTGCGTTACACCAGTTTGTTCAAATGCAGCATATGGAACTTGAACTGAAGGAGACCATAACTACAGGGAATGTTTTAGGTGCTTATTTTGCATTCTGTGCCATTGTTGATTGAATTCAGTACAAAACTGGAATGGGACAGAACAAAAAAGAAGCAAAAGCAAATGCTGCAAAACTGGCTTTGTATGAACTTCTTCAGTATGAAGAATGTGAATCGTATGTCCAACTTACAGAAACTAAAAACACAAGTCCTTCTGGAGGCCCTCCCCTGTTACATCCACACAGATTTAAAGTGGTTTAAGAAAGCAAGTTGATAAGTGTTCATTTGTTCATGAACAGATAACAGGTAAAGGAAAAGTTTGCTGAACTATTATCCAGGTGTCCAGATTTTGAAAGCTGTGGAAATCCTTTAGCTGCATTTGTAATGGAAAAGGCTCCTCACACAACCACCTCCAAGACTATAAAATAAATAATACTAATAATAATTTTTAGAGCCTATAGAGAAAGAGTTTCCTTCAGCCTTGTCTGTCATATCCGTGTACCGTACCTCTTGCCTCCGTCCCTTGACCACGATCCTTGCCGGCTGTCCTGACCTTACACTTGTCCCCGACTCCGAGTTTGCCTTACGATTTTGTACCTCGTTACACCTTGGCTTCCAATGCAAGCAAGTTACATCAGGGGTAGCGACCTGGTAGATTCTCACTGCAGCAAGTCCATCCCGCTTTGCGGCGGGCTCTGGTGAAAACCGGGACCTACTTAGACCCCGCTCCCTGGCGTGGCTATTGCCATCGCTTGCGGTGGTCCAGTGGATCCACTACCGCTGTCCGTGACAACATGAAGCAGTGGAATGACGTTATTCATCCCGTAGTCCTGGCGACTGACAAATAACGCATGTCCACATGAAAGGGCCTGAGCAAACGGCAGGTGTCACGCATGAGCCGCCGCTGGCCATTATTAAAATTACAATTACACAGGGGGTACTCCTGTCCGCTTGGATCAGGGGTCCTCAAACTACGGCCCGTTTGCCACATGCGGCCCGCTGAGTATTTTTATATGGCCCACCGCTGCCATCTGCCGCCGCTGCCGATCGCTGACATTTAGCAAGAAACCGGCGGTGGCAGCGACAGAGCCGCAGTCCTCTGAGTTACTGTTGTGCTCTCTATAAGCTGGGCCCTGCTGTCGTGCTGCTTGCGATGCCTCACATAAGTCGTCACCGGCCACAGCACCTTCCATATGATGGGAGGTGCCGTGGGCGGTGACAGGTAACATGAAAGCCATGGCGGGCCAGCTTCGGGGGGCGGACACTCTGCAGCGGACGGGAGGTGCCTGAGGGCGGGCATTTACAACATATGGGAGGTGCCTGTGAGGGAAAGAGGGTGGACATTCTGCAATGTACATTGCAGAGTGTCTATCCTCCACCACTAACAGGCACCTCCCATATATTGTAAGTGTCCGCCCTCAGGCACCTCCCGTCTGCTGCAGAGTGTCCCCCACCCACAGTAGTCCCCGGCGATGCCGCTATCCGCCGTCGGCGATCGTTAGGGTCCTAAGTCAAAACTGATTGCTAAGGTATCGGCTTAGGACCTTAGCGATCGGTGATGTGTGTCTGCCGGACGCACATACAGTTTGATGCTTCTGCGGAGCGGAGAGCAAGGACTCTCCGCTCTGCAGAGTACTCTGTGAGGCGCAGGAAGGATGTGCTTCACCAGAGTCCACAGCACAGGCGGCGTGAGCGTCATCACGCTGCGGCGCGGCCTGGTGAAGTCACGCTGCCTGTGAAGAAAGACCGGGAGCAGCAACAGCGGCGGGGAACAAGGTAAGGTGCGTTCCGTTCGTTTTTTATTTTTAATTAGCCCTATGTACCTGCTGGGTGACCTAAATCTACCGACACCTGCTGGGCCAATAATAAATTGGGTATCACCGTAATTGTATCGACCCACAAAGTAAAACTTTTTTTTAAAGTTATATTCCGGCCCTCCAATGGTCTGAGGGACCGTGAACTGGCCCCTGGTTTAAAAAGTTTGAGGACCCCTGGCTTGGATCATCAATAAAACATTAATAGCCTTTCTCTGTTCATAGAGTCGTTCCAACATATGGAGGCTGGAATTCCACCGTTTGGAAATGTCACATATCAGCCTATGTTGGGGGAGGCCGGTCTGCCGCTGCAGCTTAAGGAGGGTGTGCTTGGTGGTGTAAGAATGGCTGAAGTGCATGCAAAGTTTCCTGGCCCTTTTTAGAATGTCTTGCAGATGGGTGTAAGACTTGAACAACCTGATTGAGCATTTCCTCCCGTGTGTGACTTCGTTCGCCCAGGGGAATCATCCTGTCCACTTGGATCATCAAAAATCGTTAATGGCCTTTCTCTGTTCAATAATTTCCCCCTGTTAATATATTTATTCCTGTTCATCAATTTCCCCCTGTTCAATAATTTCCCCCTGTTAATATATTTATTCCTGTTCATCAATTTCCCCCTGTTAATATATTTATTCCTGTTCATCAATTTCCCCCTGTTCATCAATTTCCCCCTGTTCAATAATTTCCCCCTGTTAATATATTTATTCCTGTTCATCAATTTCCCCCTGTTCATAAATTTCCCCCTGTTAATATATTTATTCCTGTTCATCAATTTCCCGTTAAATTTTTCTGTCATAATTCCCCTGTTCATCAATTTCCCCTGTAATAATTTCCCCTGTATTCAATTTCCCCGTAAAATTTATCCTTTCTCAATTTCACCTGTTATCAATTTCCCCCTGTTAATATATTTATCTGTTATCAATCTCCCTGTCACAGTTCCTGTTTGCCCGTGTACCCGCTTTCGCTACGTACCGACTTGAATCTCCGCCGCCTGCCCTGACCTGTCGGCCTGACCAATGACTACAAGTTTCGGCTTACGATTCGTTACATGACAGACCCACGTCTGCCACTGCAAGCTAGTCGCGCCAGGGGTAGTGACCTGGTAGGACTCCCGCCGCAGAAAGTCCATCCTGCCTTGCGGCGGGCTCTGGTGAAAACCGGGACCTACTTAGACCCCGCTCCCTGGGGTGGCTGCTACCACCACTTGCGGTGGTCCAGAGGAGCCACTACCTGTGTTGTTACAATGGCAGAAGTGAATGCCAAGTTTCCTGGCCAGTTCTTTGAACGGTGCAGAGTCCACCACTTGAAAAGGGAGGGACTGCAGTACCACCAACTTGGACAGGAGCACGGTCAGCTTCTGCACTTAGGGATGGCTAGACGCATACTGCTGTCTCTTGTCAATCGTCTCGGTGAACGACTGCTGGCACCATGAGTGCCGAGGAGCAGGAGTATCTGGACCGGTAGATGATGGAAAAGACAGGGAGTTGTCTTCGGCAGAGGTGGTGAAGCCTTGACTGCCTGAAATGGGAGGCGTGCCACTGGGTGCTGCTGCTGTTGGGACAGGATGGACCACCACATCTGAAACACGTATGGTGACACTGCATGATGTATATGCAGGGCTGTGGTGCCAACGTTAGGTCCCTGGTCACGCTTTACTTTCTGGCCACAGATTCGACATATAGCCATGTTTGCCTCCTCTGGTGTCTTAGCAAAAAACTGCCACACCGCCGAGTAGGTGATTTTACCACCAAAGCGCTGCACTGACTGACTGTTACCGCTGCTGACCCGGTGAGCCGCTAATTTCTGGAATCTGCAAAGTGGGTGGTCTAAATCGTGGCCGTTTGGCTCCAAACCTCGCACTGCTGCCACCCTGCTGACTCCCGGCCACACTACCGACTTGAAGGGGTTGTCTCGCTACAATGATTGGGTTTTAATTAAAAGATCTTTAAAAAACAAGCAGCTTTGCAATATATGTTCATTACAAATGTCCTACTGATTTTGAGTTATCCCTGGTAGTAGGAGTGCATCCGCTTCTCAAATTACTAAAGCCACCGACCTGTTGATTTTTATCTCACTGGCTGCCAGTGCTGATGACTCATCACCTTCTGAATACAGGTCAGAGCACAGAGCCCCTCCCGCACAGTATGAGTCTACTTGTGATGCTTCTGTAGTGGAGGGAGGAGGAGGGCTCTGGCTTCTGTGTCTGTGTAGCTGGATTAACCCTGTGTGTGCCTGCTCCCTCCTGCTCTCTACACAGATTGAGGAGAGCAGAGGTGAGACTGATCTGTGGTCAGTAGATGTGATAGCAGTGAAGTGTGTTACTATAATCATGATGTGTCTGAAGCTTTGACTATACTAATAGAACATATCAGGGGGGCATGTGAACGGTTCCTAGTCCTCCCTGCTCTGCTGTATTAGTGACACATCGTGATTATAGTAACACACTTCACAGCTGCCCTGTGTCTGTTCTGATGGGAGGACAGCACAGAACAGGGTTTGTTTGCTGTTGCTTGAGATGTCCGTGGAGATTTGTATGCTAAGCAGGGGGTATAGGAACACTTGCATCCCCCCCTGCTCTGCTATTAGCATACACAGCTTCACAGACCTCTCCACACTCATAGATCAGCCCTCTCCCTGCTGTCTCCTGACTCTGTGGAGCTGACAGTGCAGCTGATCCAGCAGTGAGCAGCAGATCTAGGCAGGCACACACAGGGTTAACCCTGGCAGCAAACCCCCTCACCCTTCCCCTGCTGTATAGAAGTTACTGCAGTCAGAGGAGGAGAGCTGTCTGTGTGCTGAGGGGAGGGGTGAAGGGGGAGGAGAAGAGGCAGACAAGAAGCACGCCCCTGAATTCAAAAATTCTTTGCTGCCAGACACATTGAAGTAGGCTGAAAGCCTGTAGTGAGACAACTCCTTTAAGGGCTGCGCCACTGCCTGACACACAAGCTGCCGCTCTCTTCTCCCAATGATAATGATGAAGCCCTTGTACACTGTTGGTCTGGGTCAGCTCATAGCATCACATGGCTTTCAAAACCACCAGTATGCTGATGACACCCAACTTTACATCTCCGGCCCAGACATTAACTCTCTACTGTCCAAGATCCCAGATTGTCTGTCGTCCAAATCCTCCTTCTTCTCCTCCCGTCTCCTAAAACTTAATGTAGAGAAAATGGAATGCTTCCAGGGCCAGGACAATGGGTAGTCGAGGGTAGGCGACCACATAGGGAGCCACTTCACCCCAGGGAGAAAAGGGGGCACAAGGAGGCATGGAATGGGCTGAATTTTCCATTTGGGGGGCACTTTATGCCTTGTTTAACTAGGGCACCAGAATACCTTGTCCCAGCCTTGCTTGCTTCACCCGACTCCCAAGTGTGATCGGCTACAGTGTTTGCCTGTCACCGCCGTCCTCCTCAACGGTGTCGCTGTACAAAGCCTGACCGCTCGCACCATAACTCCCCATTGCAACTCTCCTCATCACTATTTGCCCGCTTCTGCAAGAAGCAGCGGATGTCTTCCCCACATCTTTGCTGCCCACTGTCCTCAAATAGTTGGTCCTCACTGTATAGTGGTGCAGAGGCCACAGCACATAGTAGTTCTCTGGCTGTGGGAAGTGAACAGGACAGAGGTGGGTTGAGGACAGGTGAGAGCCCCTCACCTGCTCCCGGGCCATGCCAACTAGGGGTTGTGTGTGACAAACCCACCGACTCTTGGCTGGGGTTGTCAGATGTCATCTGGGAGAAAGTGTATGACCTAGTGTGTGGTCAACACATGGCCGATAGATGACACCGGATGCTGTGGCCTCGCAGGGTGACTCCTGCTGTGATGTCCCCTTACTGTGCTGCAATCTGTGGCGGCTCAGGTAACCTACTTCTGTGTTCTTTGACGCTATCGTAGGATCTTAGCCCTCAGCTCATTTCTTTCCAGCTGGCGCTGACGTTACCTTGTCAGGCTGTGTTCCCACTTCAGTTTTTTGGTCAGTTTTGCCCCCGTAAGTGCCCAGGGAATTGAAGGGTGAAGAGATTCTAATAGCGGTGGCAGTCATGTGCGTGTCATATTAAAACATAGCATTGTATGAAGACCAAACCAAGCTCCCTCTGCATATTTAAGCATGGCACAATGTTCTACAGCGCCCTACAGGCTCTAGGCAGTCAGGAAATAGTTGTTTTTTAACGCGATTCGTCCCGAAGTAATTCAGAACGAAGCGGATTTTGCCGGAAAATTCGACGAAGTCGAATTTTTGAGAGATTCGCCCATCTCTAGTGGTCTTACAAGTTATTGATTTATGGGTGTACTTAGTTCTTCATACGTGGCTTTTCCATTTATTCTTCATTTTAACATCCTTCAAGGATATGTATAAAACCATGGAATTTCCTATGACTATTTATCCAGTTTACATATACACTATGACTGTCTGATAGAGGCCTTAACCATATGGGTCAGTTTGTTTGATGTGTACAAAACCCTCTTTTCATGATCATAGAGGTCTACTTGAACACTGAGCTCTATAAGTGAATAACCTTTTGCTTTTTTTTTTTTTCTTTCATTTGTTACAGGTCATTATGTCAGACAAGTGTGTATCTATGGGACAGGAGATTTACAGTGGCTCTACAACTCCACAGGTGTTTTTGCCAACAAATTTGAGCTGTCAAGCTATCCTCCCACATTGGAGTGTCTGGAGCTGCGGTTGCGACGCAAAGCATTATCTCAGAGCGAAACTGCACTACAACCTAGCTGGTTCTTTTAACTTCTGTGAAATATTTCTTATAATAGCTAAAACAGTGAAATGATGTAAATTATTATGAAAGTGTGCACAATTTTTAAATATTTAATATTTTTTATTATGTTGTCGGGCGTGATCATTTATTAACAAGAATAGTTTTAAGCTTATGTTGTAACTTCCATTCACTAGGATAGCAAAAATTCTCTGCAAGATTCATTATAGGACAGAGTAAGTAAGAATGGTGCCTATTGCTTGAAAAACGTCACTGCATGTTGTGCTATTTTTCCCATTAAAAGCAACAGAGTATGAACTGGAGGATCCAGATCCAGAAGTAAATATAGCCTTAGGCTAAATACACACATTCAGTTTGATGCAGTTATTTCAGTTGATACTATAGGGAATACAAAATGAAGTACAGTGGTCCCTTAAAGGGGTTGTCTCGCTACAAAGATTAGCTTTCAACATGTTGGGAACACTAAATGAAGACGTTTTCCAAATATATTGCTTTGCTCATCTTTTTTTGTTAAGGCGCTACAAGTGATTTTATCACCTTCTGTGCTCTCTCTGGTTCCCCAAGTGACCGACCTGTGTACTCTTTATCCCCTGCTGTTTGTTTTATCTGATAGCAGGGAGTGACTTCATCACACAGGTTGTGGCAGCACAGAACTATGGACAGTGAGAGTTTGTGTTGTATCTGATCTTTCAAACAAAAGTCAGTAATGACTCTACTGTTTACATTCACTCAGAAGCTTCTCCGGACCTCAGAGAAGGTAATTTATCTAATCTACGGTGATAAACAAAGAAGTCTGAATACATAGTTACATAGTTACATAGTTTGTCAGGCCGAAAAAAGACATATGTCCATCCAGTTCAGCCCATTTATTAAAGTGTTGCTAAAGTGTTAAAGTGTTGATCCAGAGGAAGGCAAAAACTCCCATGAGGTAAAAGCCAATTGACCTCATTTAGGGAAAAAATTCCTTCCTGACTCCAATCTGGCAATTGGAATAAATCCCTGGATCAACGACCCCCCTCTAGAATCCTAGTCACTATAACTTGTTATATTACATCTAGAAATGTATCCAGCCCCTTCTTCAGAATCCTAGTCACTATAACTTGTTATGTTATCACTCTCCAGAAATGCATCCAAGCCCTTCTTGAACTCTGTTAGTGAATTCACCATGACAATTTCCTCTGGCAGAGAGTTCCACAGTCTCACTGCTCTAACAGTAAAGAATCCCTTTCTATGTTTATTTAGAAACTTTCTTTCCTCAAGACGTAGAGGATGCCCCCTTGTTCTAGATACAGTCCTGGGTATAAATAAATCTTTAGCGAGATCTCTATATTGGCCCTTAATATATTTAAACATATTTATTATGTCCCCCCAAAAGCCGTCTTTCTCTAAACTAAATAACCCTAACCTTGCTAATCTTTCTATATATTGCAGTCCACCCAGGCCTTTAATTATTTTTGTTGCCCGCCTTTGTACCTGTTCAAGTTCTACAATGTCTTTCCTGTGCACTGGTGCCCAAAACTGTACACAATATTCCATGTGTGGTCTAACCAGTGACTTGTATAGTGGGAGAATAATGTTCCCATCATGTGCATCTATGCCCCTTTTAATACACCCCATGACCCTAGTTGCTTTGGCAGCTGCTGCCTGACACTGGCTGCTACAATTAAGTTTACTGTCCACCAGGATTCCCAAGTCCTTCTCCATGTCACTTTTACCCAGTGTTTTTCCATTTAACATGTAATCATGTAATGGATTTTTCCTCCCCATGTGCATAACCTTGCATTTATCAGTGTTAAACCTCATCTGCCACTTCTCTGCCCAGGCCTCCAACCTATCCAGATCCCTTTGTAATAACACATTATCCTCCATTGTGTGGATTCCTTTACAGAGCTTAGTATCATCTGCAAAGATCGATATTCTACTGTGCAATACACTGAGCTCATATGCTAATTACATACAGCTTGACCAGGAAGTGACACAGCAAAGCAGCATTATTTCATTCATGCATCCTATGAAACTTTGAGATAAGACAATCCCTTTAAGATACAGTACCATCAGGGTACAATATTTTCATCTTACCAAAGTCTTTACTTGGACACTGAATATTAAAACCAAACTCAACATGCAATGTCGCAGACATAGTCGGTCTGCACACATGTGATTGACTGAAAGATCTGTCCAATTATAATGAATATTTTACTTGTAAAACCCTGTATAAGTGAAATGCATGCACTGATTGGTGGTCTAGTGCACCTCTCTACAGTACAGTGTGGTACTACAGGTCCTGTACTGTTCTTTACATGTGCCAGGATGAGCGGCTCTTTGGGGCACCAGGTGAGGGGAGGCTCATTATCTTTTTTTCTGGAATATTGTGTACAACATACATTACATGAAGAAGTTTCTATCCTCAAAATAAAAAGAAGTCTCTATCTTCCAGAAGCTTTTTCTGACTGTTACATGTTACTTTATTTGTATTAGTTTTTAGTTCAATATTCTTTTGCATTTTTGCATTATGTTGGTGACATTTTGGGGCTTTAGAACCAATTACCAATTTTCTACAGAGTTATGGTTTCAACATACACTGATTTCAACATATAATGGTCATCCTGAAACCAAGTAACAGTGTATGTTGTAGGACCACTGTTAAGTATTTTCTTCATATTTATAACAACTTTTGGATCCACTGCTAACATTGCCTTCACTACTGCATCAAAAGGGTAAAAAAAAAAAAAAACCCAGCATGGGTGATTCCAGCCTTGGGCTATATCTCCACTGCACATAAAAACGTCCGTATTTTCAGCGTTTTCGTTTTCTAAAAACGCTGAAAAACGACTGTAATCATCTCCCATAGACTTCTATGTAAAAAACTCCTGCTGTCTACACTGAGCTTTTTTTTCTGCTCGCTTTTTTTTACTAGTCATCTTTTGCAACATGTTCTAAAAAATGCCAGAGCAGGGCAGAAAATTTACTACAGGAGTCTGTTAAAGTTATCTCGCTTTTGTCGCTAAAAATAAGTTGTTTTTTTTTACGGGTTTTGGCGCTAAAATTTGTTGTTTATGGATTTTGTCACTAAAATACTTTTTTGCGGATTTTGCCACTATTAAAGTTTTCTCACTTTTGACACTATAAATAAGTTTTTTACGGATTTTGGCTCTTCTAATGTTATCTTGCTTTTGACGGCAAAAATACTTTTTTTTTATGTTTTTTGGCCCTAAAATAGGTCTTTTTTTACGGATTTTGGCTCTATTAAATTTATCTTGCTTTTTTTTACGAATTTTGGCGCTAAAATGTTTTTTACCGATTTTGTCACTAAAATATGTTTTGTTTTACAGATTTTGCCGCTATTAAAGTTATCTTGCTTTTGTCGCTAAAAATACTTTTTTTACGTATTTTGTCGCTAAAAACACCTTTTTTTTCAGATTTTGTAGCCAAAATAGTTATTTTACAGATTTTAGTGCTACAGTCTCTTTTACGGGTTTTGGCGCTAAAGTCCGTTTTTTACGGATTTAGCCGCTAAAGTCCGTAAAAAATGATTTTTTGCAGCAAAATAAATATGTTAGCGCCAAAATCCATAAAAAAAACGTATTTTAGCGCCAAAATCCATAAAAAACCGTATTTTTGGGCCAAAATCCGTAAAAAACTTATTTTTGCCGACAAAAGCAAGATAACTTTATTAGCGACAAAATCCGTAAAACAACTACAAGATTACATATAAATGCAGCAATGTGCTTTACATCCCCTTTTATAGGGTGGAGTTATATCCGATGGCTTAATTAATGCATACATTAAAAAAACAGACTTGAAGATCAGCAAAAAATGCAAATTGCGGCAAAAACGGCAGTTTTTAAACCTGCTTTTTACAGGCAGTGGACAAAAATCTCAGTTTTATAAACGTATAGTATTTAGTATTTCGTTTTCAGGTTGTTTTTTGTCCACTGCAGTGTAGGCATTGCCTTATTGTGTTTATTGCAGGACAAAACAGAAGGCATTCCGTATACTTAGATAGCTATATCACTGACCACTTCCTATATGTGCATCAACATCTAACTTAATTTCTGTATGGTTTCTACATGTAAGCACAGTTTTAGAGTGGTGCACCAATCCTATAACAATTTTAGTGGTGGCAGTTCTCTCAACCACGTTTTTGTGTCCTTTGCACATACCGGTCAAATAGTCTCCAGAAGAATGGGAATCAAGCAAGAGAACAAAGAGGGACTTTTAATGACTATATTTGCTATTTTGCCATAGGCAAACTTAAACTCTATAAGTTCTCAATCTATAAAGCACTAAAACGTAACTTTTATTATGTATAATACTTAACCTTGATACACACTATTTAAAAACCTGATTTCTAACCTCTCAATTTATCCCTTTCTAATTCTGAAGGAATAACTCCTTTTCTATTATCAAGTCTGGTGGTATACCACCTATAAACAGGGGGAACCTTAAATATACAGTGATTTACTAACTCCAATAAGGGATCCAAAACATCCTACATGAGCTAGACCACATGGGACTGGACCTCTATCCCTTGATGAAGCCATTTAGTTTGTGAAACATGTTGGGGAGGTCAGGCATGACATTTTAATTTGTGATTTCTCACCTCTTTCTACAGTGTCACCCGCTGCAGAGGGTCTCACAAGGAAACCTTATATGTTTTATGTCCATCGGATTAGGGATGACTGCCCAAGTAGGATGTTTTGGATCCCTTATTGGAGTTAGTAAATCACTGTACATATATAAGGTTCCCCTGTTAATAGGTGGTATACCACCAGACTTGATAATAGAAAAGGAGTTATTCCTTCACAATTAGAAAGGGATAAATTGAGAGTTTAGAAATCATGTTTTTATATAGTTTGCTTCGAGGTTAAGTGTTATACATAATAAAAGTTATGTTTTAGTGCTTTATAGATTGAGAACTGATAGAGTTTAAGTTGGCCTATGGCAAAATAGTAAATATAGACTTTGCACATACCGGACACATTCGCTAAATAGGGCAAATGTAGTCCAATTAGGACTTCCTTTGCCAACGTCATTGGCTCTGTCAACACTCTGCCGCAGTATCTGTTTTGATGAATTTTTACAGTATCTTGATGCATACCACATGATATGAATGGAGCCTTACTTCATACAGAACCACATTTGTTTGGTACTTCCTGCCTTCTGTCTGGTTACTACTCCCCTGTAACAGACCCTGACAGCAAAGGCAGTGAGTCAGATATGGTATCTGGCCAATTTATTGCTACTAGCAACTGTAGGCCTTATCAAAACCTTAGAAGCCTATAACTATAATGCTTCTCTCACAGAGGATAGGGGATATTCAATTATATCTGAACCCCTCTTACAGGTAACTCACTTTACTGAACCTTTTATGGTCTACTTGCCCACTTATTAAAGGACTGGCCCAACTGATGTCGACTATCAAGGCTTCTCAGCCTAGGCTACACTTACAAACATAATTTTCCAAAACCTCATTTGTTATCATTTACAGTCCTGCATGGTAATTTCAATTGTAGCTTTCCACCAGACCACCAGTACTAGAAATTACCCCTCATCTCGTCTGACAAAACAGTCTATAGCCTCCCTCAGGTGATAACACTTCATCACTCACCCCATACAGCTTACCCATACTGTGCGGAGTTAGTCTCATGGCTCCAGTGGACTGCCTAGAGCTAGCTAGTTACAGTCTGACAATTCCCTTAGACTTCTTTAAGTGAGATAGTATACTGAAATCTACCTACATCGAGAGTCAGTGTATATCTACACCGAGGATAACAGAAGCAACCAGTGGTTCACCAGTTCACTGTCTACTCCCAGACAGCCAGGGCCTGTCAGATCAGAACTACTGCCATCACTAAAAAAAAAGCCATAATGAGTAACCCTCCTGATCCACATGGATATGCACCACATCATGACCTCTAGAAGAGCAATGACTTCTCAGCCTCCAGTCCCTCTGCTTCATCTGTCTCTTCACTGACTCCCTTTGGTACCAAGGGGTCTTACATTTACAGCATCTTGCTAGGCCTTTGGCCCTCAGTACAGTGGCACCCGCAGGCCCGGACTGGCCATAGGGCAAACCGGGCATTTGCCCGGCGGGCCGCTGGGGTCCGGGCCGCAGGGCCGGCTTGGATCGCCCGCCAAGGGGACCAGTGTTCCCCCCGGCGGGCCCCGAGTCCCGGCGCCGGTCTGTGGCACGCTACAGGGGCCGCAATGATCGCATTAGCGACCGGATCCCTGTGGCAGGGGGCCGACAGGCCCCCCCTCGCCACACGGCTGCACGGCCGGGTCACCGACCCAGCCATGCAGCCATCACGGCCGCCGCCTGCACCGCGTAGTGCAAGCAGCAGCCGAGGCTGGACATCTGGGATCTACTGATCCCGTCTGTCAGCTCCCAGGATGCCGCGGGGCAGGCGCGCGATGTAATGACGTCATCGCGCGCCTGCTCCGCGGCCCTGCAGTCTGCTGCCGGCGGCCTCCGGGGAAGAAGACAGAAGAGGAAGCAGAGACATCAGGTAAGTATAGTTTTTACTTATTTTTTAAAACTACTGCCCTGGCTACCTGCCCAACAGCTGCATCCAGCCAGCTACCTGCCTGCCAGCTGCATGCCAGCCCTGGCTACCTGCCCTGACCAGCTGCATGCCAGCCCTGGCTACCTGCCCTGACCAGCTGCATGCCAGCCCTGGCTACCTGCCCTGACCAGCGACATGCGAGCCCTGGCTACCTGCCCTGACCAGCTTATGCCAGCCCTGGCTACCTGCCCTGACCAGCTTATGCCAGCCCTGGCTACCTGCCCTGACCAGCTGCATGCCAGCCCTGGCTACCTGCCCTGACCAGATGCATGCCAGTCCTGGCTACCTGCACTGACCAGCTCTATGCCAGCCCTGGCTACCTGCCCTGACCAGCTATATGCCAGCCCTGGCTACCTGCCCTGACCAGCTATATGCCAGCCCTGGCTACCTGCCCTGACCAGCTTACTGGCCCTACCTGACCGTACTGGCCCTATCCGATTACTGGCCCTACCAGGCTAGTTACTGGGGGCAGCCCTAGCTACCTGGCTGATTACTGGGGGCAGCCCTAGCTACCTGGCTGATTACTGGGGCAGCCCTAGCTACCTGGCTAGTTACTGGGGGCAGCCCTAAGCTACCTGGCTAGTTACTGGGGGCAGCCCTAGCTAACTGGCTAGTTACTGGGGCAGCCCTAGCTACCTGGCTAGTTACTGGGCAGCCTAGCTACTGGCTAGTTACTAGGGGCTAATTACAGTGTAGGCCCTGTCTACCTACCAAATTAATGGAGGAAGGCCCTGTTTATCTACCTAATGGGGGTCTACCTATTTACATGCCACTTATCTGACATTTTTTAATTTCTAATTTTTAGGGTCTAACATAGCTGTTTGGGGAATTGATAGGAAAGTGCTGGAAAAGAGAGGAGTCTAAGATGTATTTGTGGTAAATTCTACAGAGACGAGTAGTGGCCACTAGAAGACATTGCATGCTGTACCGGACAGAGAAAGAAATGGAAGGGAACGACTCATCAGGGAAGACGTCATGGAGGTTTGGGCCAGAAGGAGAAGAAAAGGAGAAGAGAACAACTCCCATCAGAGATGACGTCTCCTGTGAGTCCCTTCTGTCAGCGGTAAGTTTACTTCTGTGTTGAGTCAGTGCTGTATTCATGTGATGGTGACCTGACTACTGGTGATGTGATTGGTTGTAGGTTATGTTGGTGCTTATGTAGTGTCAGTGTGGGCTTGTCCCTGATTGTAAAGTAAGTGCAACCCTTACTCTGTGATGAGGGGTTTCTCTGCACCACTGTTTCTTTCTTGCTTGTGTGTAGGGAGCTCTCACACGGAGCAGTTTTGGTGCATTTTTTGTGTAGAAATGTACAGCATTAACTGCTCTGCCTTTCTGCACCAAAAAAACATAAAAAACACTGCGTGTGAAAGCAGCTTTATAGTGTAGTTTATTTTAGAAAGCGGCGAGCTGCGAGAACAAGGGACATTTTGTAAGCGGATATTGTATGTGGGCTGCTGGGGGCTTAGTGCCAGGGCTGATTTTTATTCCCAGTCCGGCCCTGGGCACCCGTATCACCACACTAAACCCTCCAGAGTCTATATCCATACTTGTATTTACCCTAGAGTTCACAACCCAGGATGCCTTCATGCCTGTTGCTGACCACACCAATTTAACATACTGATGCCACTGGGTAGCATGGCCCACACTTTGCATCAGCTATAAATAAACAACACATGGTGCAGCAAAACATTGTACACACATGTACAAATTGTTGGTTCCCTTGCATTAAAAAAGAAACATTTATAGGGGTCAATGAAATAACTCGAAACTGGAAAAAGTAATAATAAATTTAATTTTACTTAAAATCTACTAATAAAAATCAAACATTGTGGTTTAATTGTGGTTCAACAGAAAATAAAATAATAATAATAAAAGTAACAATAATGAGACTGGCCTGCAGAAAAATGCTGGTACCCTTAACTTATTATATTGCACAACCTTTTGAAGCAAGCACTGCAAACTAATGATTTCTTTGAGTCTCAATGAGACTTCTGCATCGGTCCACAGGTATTTTGTCCCACTCCTTGTGAGCAAACTGCTCCAGCTGTCTCAGGTGTGAAGGTGCCTTCTACAGACTGTATGTTTCTGCTCCTTCCACAGATGTTTAATAGGATACAGATCAGGGTTTATAGAAGGTCCCTTCAGAATAATTCAATGCTTTGCTCTTGCTACCACTCTTGGATGTTTTTAGCTGTATGTTGGGTCATTTTCCTTTTGAAGAACCCATTACCTGTGACTGAGATGAAGCTGTCGGACAGTGGGCAGCACATTTTGCTCCAGAATGCATTGATAGTTTTGAGATTTCATTATACCCAGCACAGACTCAAGACCCTGTGCCAGATGCAGCAAAGCAGATCCAAAACATAACAGAGCTTCCTATATGTTTCACAGTAGGCACGATGTTCTCTTATTTGTATACTTCCTTTTTCTGTCTGTGAACATAGAGCTGACGCTACTTGCCAAAAGGCTTCAGTTTTGTCTCATCTTTTCAAAAGACATTGTATCAAAAGCTTTGTGACTGGTCAAAATGCATTTTGGCAAATTTCAGTCTAATTTTTCAAGGTAATCCGGCACTCATGTGAGGTAAATCCACAAGATATATATCCAGAAAAAACACACTCTTTATTGTAGAAACACACTCTTTATTGACACTCATCACTGGGATGTTTTTAATCCTGTTTTTATAACCTTTCTACAATAAAGAGTGTGTTTTTTCTGGATATATATCTTGTGGATTTACCTCACATGAGTGCCGGATTACCTTGAAGATTTCAGATTGATTCAACGTCTACAGCCGGACGTTTGTTTTTCGCAGCACCATGAGACAACAGGACTGAACGGCAGCACTTTCAAGTTTGGGACTCTCGGTGAGCTTTTTTTCTACTTTTTCACATTTGATTGTTCTAATTTTCAAGATTTGCTTTCAACAGTGGTTTTCTCCTCTTTCATCTTCTATTAAATAAATTTTGGAAAAATAGCGATAGCGATGAGTGGTGCGGTCTGACAGTGATGTACCTTGAATTTAGAGTTTATCTGTAATCTCTTTGGAAGTTGTTCTTGGGTCTTTGGTTACCATTTATATTATCCATCTCTTCAATTTGTCACTAATATTAATTCCTGTAACGGGTAGTGGACCCACTGGACCACTGCTGGGCTTGCTCCAAGGGGGTGTAACTAAGTGGCCATCGGGCATCTTCACAGAGCCTTAAATGGTAAGGATGGCTTCCTCAACAGCCAACTGGTGCTACCTCAGAGCAGTCCCCAGCAGTGGCAGATGAACAAACAGGCCAGAAGTGCCAATGTTAGGTACCAACAGGGTTATGGACAAAGATATAGCAGACTAGGTGTAGATATGTGCAGGTACAGAACAGACAAAGACAGGACTAAACAGATGCCAAACAGGAAGGTTAAACAGCGGGCAAGGTACCAAACATATACTAACAGGACACAACACCAGGAGCATGACAGGAGACAAACAGGGATTAAGCTAGGACACTGGCAAGGAAGTAAGGCATAAACATGGCAAGAATACAGGCATAGAACTTGGCAAGGAAACTCATGGACAGAGATGCAGACAGAGACAGAGAAACCAGCATGGAGACTAATCAACAAGACAGAACACACCAGACCACTAACAAACATGAGACAAGACATTATATGCAACAATACAACATGAGCCAACAACAACACAAAAAAGACCAGGCAGGGAGTGTGGGGAGAAACAGGCTTATAACCACACAGATGGAAGGAGATTGGCAGAGGAAGCCCAACCCTGTTGCATACTGTGGAAATAAAGGAGTGCAAGATGTGGCCTCCGCCCTCTATAGAGAGACAAGGAAATAGGGCAGCAGCCAAGATGGAGGAGCAGCATAGCCAGCATGGGAAAAGCCACACAGCAACCGCAGGTGGGTGAGCAGCAGCGACTGCAGCGCCCACGGTGACAGCGGCACCGCAACAGAAACCGTACCCGTGACAGGAACACAGGTATGTCTGCAGCTTGCAGCAGAGGCCGTGGCGCGAAGACAAGATCAGGAACACGGCCATGTCCGTGGCCCAGAACAGAGACCATGGCACGGACCGTGACAATTCCTTTTATGACCATGTCCAGGCTACAGGTTAGCTACAGTCCCATAGACCTTAACCTCTTAAGGACCAAGCATTTTTTTTGGGGTTGACACGTTCGTTGTTTCGTCCTCGCCTTCCAAGAGCCATAACTTTTTCATTTTTCAATCTACATAGACATATGAGGGCTTTTAGTTTGAGGGACAAGATGTTCTTTCTTATGGTGTCATTCACTGTAGCACAGAATATACTGGAAAACTGCAAAAAAAATCTGTGGGTCAAAATGTTAAAAAAAACATACTCGCGCCATGTTTGTGGGGTTTTTTTTATGGCATTCACTCTCCGGTATGAATGATGTGTTCTCTATATTCTGCAGGTTGATAGGATTCCAACAATACTAAATATGTAGGATTTGTGTTATGTTACAGTACTGTAGAACTACCCACAGCCTGAACAGAAAGTGAGAGCCTGAAGCTGGCTGTGAAGAAAAGGCACTATAAAACAGTATGCTGAGAACACTCCAGGATAGTATGTGCAATTGTGGTAACATCAAGTTGTTTAGAAACAATCTTAAAGCCTTTACTTTTAATTTGTTTGCCTAAAATTTTATTTCGAATCTTCTAAGACAACTCTTTCCTTAGCTTCATTTGTCCCAGTCACAGTGTAGTACAGACCTTGATACCAAACAGCACAGTGACTAATTTTCATCCTTTAAATAGGCAAACTGACTGATTACAAGTTGGGAGACACTTGTGATTCTAATTAGAGGACACACCATTAGTTGATTTTCAGTAAATTTAAAATTACTTTTGACAGTTTCAAGTTCTTTCAGTGTTTTTTCTTTCTTTAACGGAAGGGTACCAATAATTTTGTCCACATGTGTACATTAGTATATATCATAAATATGCTATAAATCGGAACACAAAAAATATTTACTGAAGAGCCTGTGATGGATAACTTTTATAAAAAAATTGTAGTCAAGCAATGGAGAGTTGACCAATTTACCCAACCTTGTATGAAATGGGCTGTGCCAGTTTTCTGGCCTGATTTGCACCCAAAAAGCATAGGTCATAGGCTCTGTCTGATATACAGTATTTATAAAAGGTATTGCGGCAAAAATGGGTGCATGCCATACATCCTTGACAGTTTTATCCGTGACAATTCTTATAGTGGAATGTCGTGCCACATTCATAAGATTACATATGTCTTGACAGAATGTGTCGCAAAAATAGAGTCTGAGACAAAATTTGACACATATTTTGGCGTACGTTTTTGTCTCACAATGGCACACATTTATAAAGTGCTGTGAAACACTGACAGACATATTAACGAATATTACACTAACCTACTGAGAACTATGACTGCCTAGTCCGAGCCAGTTTTCATACATGTGCCTCTTTATTCTTCCTATGAGTTTATCTAGTGCTATTCTCAGCATTTCATCTCTGTTTCCATAAAGTGTGCCAATCTTAGAATCCCTTCCATGTTGGCAGTCACAATTAGCTTGTCTGAGTTTCTTGTTCTTCTCCTCTGGTATCTCATCTTGCTGTGGGTCTCATTGAACGACACAGCTTGTCTTTCCTCTAGCTGGACACAGGAACAAAGATGAAGGCCTTGAACTTCCTATACTTCTTTAGTCTCCTCATATAGATATCTCCCTTCCCAATGGATTAGACTGACTAGTGATGTGGGTACTTTCCCAATCTTTCCCTCTTCAGACCTCAATTTATCATCCTCTCTATATATAGTAGGGATCAGTAAAACATGGCTGGTCGATAGTTATGACTAGGACATAAATTTGCAAGGGTACATCCTGTTTACAAACTACTGCATGAATAAGAGTTGGAAGGTTTGCATATGTTTAAAATACTGCCTAAAGGCTATCCTGCATGATAATATTGGTGAGAAAGATGAAAATGTGGAGCCCTAATGGATGGAAATAAAGGGAAGGGGAATGATATAATGAAAATAAAATACTGACAGTTCTTTTTTATAACTATCCAAGTATAATGGAAGCATCAGAACTTATATTTTATCAGAACTACTTATACTACGAGGCAGCAAATCAGAACAACATAATTACTATGGGAACTTTAACCTAATATAAACTGAAAAGTAGAAACCTCATGATCTAGCAAAGGAAACAGGTTTCTGACAGGAAGAAAAGAGAATTAGTTGTGAAACTAATGCAGATCCAACAATAGGAGCACCACTTCTTGGCCAAATATTAACGAATACAGTGGACAAGATATCAAATGTACAACTTGGGAGTCACTTAGGTAATAGGGTCTACAACACAATAAGTTTTCATTTATCTTTCAAAGAAAGTTTAGTAAGAGAGCTACAAAAACATTAAACTCCAGAAAGGTCAATTTTCATAATAATATAATATACACCGTGCTAAAACAATAAGTCCTATACAAATAATTGGTCTAAGATAAGTTGCAAATGGCTACAAATGACTGTTATAACTCTTGGTGTTCAGAAATACTATCTGAATATGTGACTGGACAACCAAACAGTGCTTTGCATCAGGAATGTCCGTAAAAACAATAAAAAGAAATAACAAAAATTACACCTGGGTAATGGGTAACAAAAGGTGAATCACCCGTCTTCTATTCGGCAATTCAACAATAAAGCCGAAATAAAGCAAAAAAGTTTCCCCCCTTACCCCAGTAACAAAAAAGGGGGCCCCGGGTGGCGCTCCCCCTTGTCTGATAACAACCTGTTTTAATGTCACCCTACTAGGGTTTCCACAGAAAACCCAAAACTCCCAAACACTTTTTGGGGAATAATCGTTTTTCCCTTTGGCTGGGTTTTTCAAAACTAAGAAACTATCTCAATGGTATAAACTAGGAAAATTTCCACACAAATAAAAGTACACATACTAAATGGAGCATTTTAAAAGCATACCTTAAAGATAATATTAAATAAAGTTACTGTATATACCTTTTGTAAATAGACAACTTAAAAAAAAGGGAAAACGGGCCCAAAAAGGCCCAAAATATCTTTCTTGAAAAAATTTTTTAATATTTTTTAGGGGTTTGGGGATTTAAGATTCTTTTAGATGGGTTTTGGGCCCCCTTCCTAGGGTTTAAAAAGGCACTCAAGGCAGGGTGAAAAGGGAAAAAGCCCCTTTCCTTTTTCATGTTTCTCCCCCTTCTGTGGCACAGTGCATCACCATCAAACCCCAGCCCCCAATTTACAGTGAGGAAAAAAAAAAATTTTTGGGGTACACTGGCGATTTTCCCGGTTTTCCCCCCCTACAAAAATGGGGAGGGTTTTTTAGTTTTTTATCCCGGGACACTTTAACCTTTAGAAAAAGGGAATCAAAAAAAATCCAGAAAATCGCATTGTAATTTATTAAATTTAAAAAATTCATTTTTATTTTTAATTGCAGGGGAAAAAAAAATATTTGATCACCTACCCAACCCCGCAAGAAATTTTGGCTCTCACAGACCGTTCCTTTTTTTTTAAGAAGCCCTCCAAGGTTTGACCAAGTTTGCACACACTGCACAGGGGTTTTGGGCCCCCCCCTTCAATAGAACTTCTCCAATCTTTTTAGGTTTTTAGGCTGTCACTGGACTACAGTGAGTTTTTACTCCCTCCCAAAGATTTTTCCCACGTGGGTTTTGGGGCTGGAGACTGGGTAAACCACTCCCAACCTTACATACTTTTTATGAGCCACCCCTTTTTGTCCTGACTGTGTGTTTTTGGTCATTGTCCTTTCTGGAAAACCTGGCCATGGGCCCTCTTCAATGCTCTTTCTGAGGGGAAAGGGGGTTTTGTTTCCCCAAACTCTCCTCCCAAAATTTTTCTCCATTTATTTCTCCCTTCAAAACTTGCAGTCACCGGGCCCCTTTGCCCGAAAAACAAACCCCCCAAAAAAAATGTTTTTCAGTTACTTTCCCCCATATTTGGGGGCGGTGGTTTTTTAGGGGGTTTTTTTCTCATCCTTCTTCTCTCTCCAAATATGGCCAGTGGAGCCGAGACCAAAACATTCTATTTTGGTATCATCTGACCACATGACCGTCTGCCATGCCTCCTTTCAATCATCCAAATCAGGGGTCCTCAAACTATGGCCCGCGGGCCGCATATGGCATATCGCATGCGGCCCGCTGAGGACTTTTATCCGGCCCGGCGAAGGAGGTAAAGGAGGTTCTTGTGATCGGTGAAGATGTTTGCAGAATGCCGAGCCCCCTCCAGGAGGTGCCGCCATTCCTCCAAGGCCAGCTTAATGGCCAGTAGCTCCCCAATGGTGTAGTTTTTCTCAGCAGGTGAAAAGGTTTTAGAGAAGAAACCGCAGGTTCAAGTCTTGCCCTTGGGGCCCTTCTGGGTGAGGACCGCTCCAGCTCCCACAGAAGATGCGTCAACTTCCAAGAAGAAGGGGCTCTCGGTGTCCGGTCGGGATAAAACGGGTGCAGAAGCGAAGGCAGCCTTTAACTTGGTGAAGGCCTCTTCGGCAGCTGGCGGCCAAAGTCTGTGGTTGCCATGCTTCCTGGTGAGGGCCACAATTGGGGCTACCAACGTCGATAAGTGTGGGATGAACTGCCTGTAGTAATTCGCAGACCCCAAGAAGCGTTGGATGGCCCAAAGACTGATAGGTCGAGGCCACTGCAGGACGGCGGACAGTTTAGTAGGGTCCATCTGTAACCCCTTGTCGGAGATAATGTACCCGAGAAATAGGAGGCTGGTCTGCTGGAAAAGGCACTTTTCCAGTTTGGCATAGAGGTGGTTGTTGCGCAAATGCCTCAGAACCTGGCGCACGTGGAACTGGTGGGACTCCTGGTCAGGAGAGAAAATCAGAATGTCGTCCAGATAAACCACTACGCAAGTATACAGGAGAACTCTGAAAATGTCATTGACGAACTCCTGGAAAACCATGGGGGCGTTGCACAGGCCGAAGGGCATAACCAGATATTCGAAGTGCCCATCCCGAGTGTTGAAGGCCGTCTTCCTCTCATCACCCTCTCTGATCCGAATGAGGTTGTAAGCCCCTCACAAATCCAACTTGAAAAAGATTCCCAGGGAGACGGTCAAAGAGTTCCGTAATTACAGTAATGGATACCAGTTTTTAATGGTGACTTTGTTGAGTCCGCGGTAATCGATGCAAGGGCACAGTGACCCATCCTTCTTTTCCACAAAGAAGAAACTGGCACCCGTGGGAGAGGTAGACTTGCGAATGAAGCCCTTTCGTAGATTATCTTGAATGTAGGCTGACATAGCCTGGGTCTCGGGTACAGGGAGGACAAGTCCTGGGCAGTAGGTCTATAGGACAATCATAGGGACGATGAGGCAGAAGGGTCTCCTCTTGCTTCTCCGAGAACACATCCTGGAAGCCCTGATACTACATCGGCAGACCCGGTAGAGGTATCGGAGATAGCTGAGGAGGTGTGGGGCGCACCGGGCGAGGTGCTACTAAGCAGCGAGACCGGCAGTCCTGACCCCAATACATAATTCGCCCATCTTCCAGTCAAGCATAGGGGCATGATGTTGCAGCCACGGAAGCCCTAGGAGGACAGCCGACCAAGAACGAGGTAGTACGAAGAATGAGATCCTCTCTTTATGCAAAGCTCCCACTTGCAGAGATACCGGTTCCATCTGAAAGTTGATAGCGTCACTCAGCAGTTCATCGCTGACAGACGAGATGACTAGGGGTTGGCCTAAGCGGACCACCGGGAGGCGATGCCTACTTACCAGGGTAGCATCCATAAGTCCAGAGTCCAGATCCAGAGTGCAGGAATGCGGCCACTTGGAACGAAATTCCAGAATTAGTAGTAGTGATCTGAACCGGCAAGGTAAGATGAGGAGAGGGATTGCTCACACCTAGGGACGCCTCTCCCACAAAGCCTAGGTGCGCGCGTTTCCTGGACGTTGCTGGCGAAGCGGACAACTCCTGTAGAAATGTTCAGAGCTGCCGCAGTAGAGTCAGAGGTTCTCCTCACGTCGTCGTGATAGCTCTTGCGGAGTTAGGTGAGCACTGTCTACCTGCATGGCTTCTTCGATGTCCGGCGGCTGCGAAGAAGGCAGGTGGCGTGACCGGACCGGCTCACGTTCCTGACGAAGCTCCTCCCGTCTCTCCGAGAAGCGTACGTCGATGCGAATGGCCAGATGGATCAGCTAACTCAAGGAAGACAGAGGATCCCTGGTGGAGAGGGCATCCTTAATCTGGCTGTTGAGACCCTTCTTGAATGTGGCACACACAGCTGCATTGTTCCAGGCTAATTCCGAAGCCAGAGTGCGGAATTGCACAGCGTAGTCCAATACAGAGGAGTTCCTTTGATGCAGGTTCAGCAAAGTGGTCTCGGCTGAGGATGCGCTGGCCAGTTCCTCGAAAACACTTCGGAACTCCTGAAGGAAGGTACTGAGATCAGCTGTGATGGGGTGGCCTTGGTCCCAAAGTGTAGTCACCCAGGCCAGGGCTTTTCCGGAGAGAAGACTGACCACGAAGGCCACCTTTGACCTTTTTGATGGAAACTGACTGGCTATAAGTTCCACGTGGAGGAACATTGGGTGATGAAGTCCTTGCAGGCTTTAGGGTCCCCATCAAATTTTGTCAGCATGGACAATTGGAGCTTGGGGCCGGCGGACATTCCCGGTGGCGCTGCCAAGGGGCAGCCACGGCAGCTAGCTGCTGCTGCTGGGTGGTGAGGAGCTGCTGCATCATAGTCATCAGCTGGTTAAGCTGCTGCGCCTGCTGTGCGATCTGCTTGGATTGCTGGGCCACGATGGTGGTGAGGTCAGAGACGCTCGGAAGAGGTACCTTGGTGGGATCCATGGCCGAATCGAACTGTCAGGATTGGCTTACCAAGAGGCAAATCGGAGATGTAGATCCTCTGGACCACCACAAACAATGGTGTAAGCCACGCCAGGGAGCGGAGCCTAAGTAGGTCCGGTTTTCAACAGAACCTGCCGCAAAGTGGGATGGATTTGCTGCGGCGGATTACTACCAGGTCGCTTCCCCCCGACGTGACTTGCTTGCGGTAGCAGCTGAGGTGTGACGTGGTACAAAATCGTGAAGCAGGCTCGTAGTTGGGCACAGGCAGGAAGGACTGGCGGCAAAGGTTCGAGGGACGGAGGCAAAGGTACGGTACACAGTAGACAACAAGATACAATGGGAACGCTTCCTCTCAAGGCACAGGGCACTATTGATTCGGCAGGAAGCAAGGGAAAGGACAGGAGTTAAGTAGGATCAGCGCCCGGTGAAAGCCAATCACCGGCATGCTGTCCCTTTAAATTTGGATGCATTACCGCGCGCGCCCTAGAGTGTGAGCGTGCCCCCGGCTGGGAACAGGAGCGCGGTGAGGTGAGAAGACGGCAGAGTTGCGCCGCCTCTCGCAGCAGGGGACGCCGCCAGGGTGTGGATGTGCCCGCGACCCGACACGGGGGTTGTGGGGACACCCGGTACAATTATCTGCAAATTGCTATACAGTGTGGCCTTGGGACTACACTTTTGGCGGGTGTCTCTACTGTTGTTTCCACAGTACCGTGTTTGTATTACTCTATATCACTGTATTGTTGTAATATTTGTCTTTTTATAGACTGTTCAGTAACAGTGATACTATTTAAAGTAATAATTTATTATTTAGTGGTAATTGTCAGGGGTGGAGGATAATGGAACCTCTGGTTCACTGCGAGAAGATGGTATGAACCACACCAGGGAGCGGAGTCTAAGGAGCCTCCTGGTCGTCACCAGTGCCCACCGCAAATCTATTCTAGTAAATCTAGTCTAGTAAATCTAGTCTGGGTCACCGCAAGATGATGACCAGTGCCCACCGCAAATCTAGTCTAGTAAATCTAGTCTGGGTCACCGCAAGATGATGGTATGATCACACCAGGGAGTGAAGTCTAAGGAGTCCTCCAGTCGTCACCAGTTCCCACCGCAAATCTAGTTGGACTTTGCTGCGGGGTAATCCCAGGTTGCTACCTCTGAAGTGACTATTCATGGTGACAGCCGAGGTGCAGTGAGAAACAAAGGAGTCAAACTGAGGAGTAGTCAGGTCCCATGCAGAAAGGTCAGGGCAGGCGGCAGGCAAACGAGGTCAAAGTCCAGGCAAGGGGTCAGCACACAGAAGAACACTAAGTTGCACTCTGATCTTTACTAATGTACACCAACAAATGGCAAGAAAGTGAGAAGGAAGTAAGGTAATAAAGGGTCAATGTCCAGTGATTATGCTATCAGCGGTGCACTGACGCTTTAAACCTCAGAGAGCAAGTGCATGACCTAGGAAGCAGGTACACGTGGGCCGGCCAACAGCCGGAGGAGGAAGCAGCGCAGGAGCGGGGAGAGGTGAGTAGCGATGGCCCCGGGGCAGGCATACACGAGCACGACTGCGGTCCAGAGTGGGGACTGCAGCGTGATTCATGACAGTAATAGTAGTAGTCATTATGTGGTAGTATTATTTGGGCCTTATATATAATATTATTAGTACATTTAGTTTTTGTATATTGTTCAATAATAGTTCGGAGGTAATATTTAATCACTGTATGGAGGTAATATTTCTTCCTAGTATAGTTGTATTATTTAATATACAAATTTTCTGTGTCATGTTTTGGGGCTTGTGTTCCGGTGTTTACTGTGGAAACGGCAGCAGTTAATTGTTTTTCTACTGTTATTACGACCCTGATTGTTTTCCAGGGCCTGGGCGTGGGACCAGCTGTAACCTCCTAGAGGAATATCTGGATATTTTAACTTGCTTTACAAGGTAGTTGTGCCGTCTAAAGCATAACTGAGCAAGGTGAGTTTCAAAAAGCTTTTTACTCTCCTTAGCTCGCTGTTGCAAATTATAATACACTAGGAAGTGCTTCTTTTTATCTCTCTTTTTTTGTCTACATTACTTTTTAAAACCAGAGTTGTTATACTTTGTAACTAAAGACTTACAGAACAATTAGGGCATGTCCCCACGGCACGGGTTTTCGGCCGTTTTTTAAGACGGTTTGCGACTTTGCAGACCGTCTGAAAATCCGGCCGAAAATTAGTACAATGGGGCTCTATGGAAGTATGGTACCCAAGTGCACGGGTTTTCCGTCCAGCAGTTCTTCCGCCTGCGGGCTGCCCGAAAAAAAACATTGTACTTGCACATTTTTATGTGCAAGTGAATGTGAAGGGTGACGGCTTTTCTCCGCTCTTCACGTAGAAGCGACACCACCCCACCCCCCAACCCGGCCGTGGGGACGCACCCTTAAACTATGCAAGAAGTAAAGCTGACACATGCAAGATACCATGTGCATCCTCCTTCTTCTTGCCCAGTGGCACACATCTTTGAGGGGCTTTCATTAGTCAGACACATCACCAGTTGCCAAATTGGGAAACAGACTTTCATCAGATGTCCATGCATGCACCAAATTTCAACAGACTGCTACTTTTTCAGGTGGAACAGGCCCCAAGCCTCACTACTTTATACACCAGCAGCAGCTTCAATAGGATCATGTTGACTATGTGCACTCTTCCTTATTGAAGTCAATCACCCCCCTTTGTCTCCTCCTAACTTCTTTTCCCAGCAGCTTCTTGCAACCATTGCTTCTTGGCACACTGCACAGATGTCACCACACACAACTTCCTGGCAACACCAGTCTTTTCCTGAACCCTTTTTACCGACCAGACTGTCATTCCCACAACCAGTCACAGCAGCACACACCTTCGGCACCAGTATCATGACCTACCATCTGGACTTCTTCAAAACTAAAGGAATTATATGCATATGTTCGAAGAAGAGATCCAGGGGGAAAATGTAATTATAATTATTCTTGTATAATTGAACTCATTTTTATAATATTTCTACACAAAGCTGCATATCAATATATAATCTGCATACCGCAAGCCTTCAACCCTACCCCCCCCCCCCCCCCAACATAAAAAATAAAGTTAAGTGCAACAAACCTAATTTTGGCTTTAGTGTAGACGTAAAAACAAATCGTTTTTTTAGCAATTAAAAAATCTTGCTAAAAAGTTCCTTTGTCTTATAGCTCAGACCCCTAATCTCTTCTTCACTGACTGGGGAGATTTAAATGGAAAAAACTGCACAGGTTTCCCCCCTCCCTCACTTCACTTTTTGGCATTTTTTGCTGTTTTTCCCACCTCAATGGTGAAGATGGGCAATGAACCCCTGACCGGGTGCAAACCCCCCACATACACACAAAATTTTCCATGCTTTTTCCCTTTTCCTAAAATATTCCCCGTAGGGCCCACTTTAAAAGGGGTTTTTTCCCCCATGTAATGTTAAAGGTTGGGAACCCCAAAATGGTATTTTTAACACTTTTCTAAATATATTTAAAAAAAAAGGAAGCCTCTGAGAGCTAAAAAATTCCCTTTAAACAATCCCTTCATTTTCCCAAAGTTTAATAAAGACATGACCAGGACACGACAAGCTGATCGGCCGCGCTTTTCAAAGTTTTGGGACTTCTTATCCGATGACAAAGGGAAAATGGAAAAAAAGCTTGCAAGGGGCTGGGAAAAAGTAAAAGTGTATGAAAGGGTTTTCCTGCGTAAAAGAGATTTCCCTGTTTTTAACGTTTTTATTTAATAAACAATTTGAGACCCCTCCCTGCTCCCCCCTTTTGCCCCAACCCCTTCCACTCTCCCTTTTGCAGCCGTTCATGCTTTGTTTAACTTCATCCTTTGGCAAGGGTAAAAGGTTTAAAGGGAATTTCCTTTTTAAAGGGTTGTATCGGGCCCCTTTTTTTTCAAGCCCAAAAACCAGATTCCGGGACGCCCGTGTTTCCCGGTCCCGGCTGTGGATGCTTCTATGAGGTTTTTAAACCTATACCCAAATTTTTCCTTTGAAGAACTTCCTTGCTGCCAAACCCCTTTATTTAAACCCCCCCCCGTTTCTGTCAAAAAGGGAAAGGGTGATCTAATCAATAACACTATAAATTTGGGGAAATTTGGGGTCTTCAAAAAACCTTTTTGGGCGCCAAATTTTTGAAAATTTACCCATAAATTTTTTAAACCCAAAATTTTACCGAAAATGGGCAAAAGGGGCCCAAAACGTATCTTTGTAAGTTTGCTAACTTTCTAACCCCACCCCTTTTTCACCATGCTTACATTTTTCAATCTTGCTTGCTTCCCCCTTCCTCCTTTTCCCACCGCCCGGGTCAAAGCCCTCCAAAAAAAACTCCCATCCCCATTAGCTCCCCCTTTTCCTTCCCTCTACCATGCCCCGCCCTCCCCGGTTTTCTTTCTTCCCTT